>UFQX01000506.1:129804-330517 GCA_900497675.1 Arapaima gigas
GCCCCCCCCCCCCCCCCCCCACTCAATACCATGAGTAATTGCACATTCCAGAAGAGCTTGGTTACATAACACATTCTATCCCTTTGCCTCAGAAACCACTGGGGAGCCCAGCATTGTAGCTTCATTTACTCTGCCACCCTCAGCTGGAGCTTGACCTTTTACAATGCTTTATGGGTTATCAGCGATTGTCCACTTCCCCTTCCCTGCCTGCAGCCGAGCACCATCGTCATGCCGCTTAGGCAACACACTGCGCACTGCAGATGACTGTAAATGTACAGGGGCTGCGACTGAATGGAGCAACAAAGCAGCTAGATCCTTATGTTATTAGACTGTTGTGCCATTGTCCCACAAATTGCCCCCCTACAGTCAAGCTCAAAAAAATGGCACAGTACAAACTACAACAGTCCACATTGTTTTAAACAGCACAAGTCAAGTTTTTTTACACAGTCTACGACTACATAGACATCCTTCCACAAAATTATGCTTTTTTTCTTCAGGTTGAAGAAAGTGAATAAGAGCAAGGATACCGCTTTGTGTGCAGAAAGGGACCTGGAGCCACCTGTGCCCACTCTGGACCTCCCTCTGGACAGCTGCAGCCTGGACCCCTGCTTAGACCCAGCACTAGAAGGCCACAGGATAACACCTGATTACACTTACGTGGTCCGCTACTCTCCTTCACCTGTATAGTCTTGATTTCATCCAACGTAAAGAACCCGACTTACTCTCCAGGCTTCAACACTCCACCCAAGACCCAAAACCGTCCGTCAGTCGCTCTCCTTCTGTCTCTCATTCTCCTTGAGGGTTTATGGGTGCAAACTAGCAACAACTTAGCAAAGAAAACAGCCATTAGCCTATGTTTTTACAGTCAAAAAAACAACAAGGGAACTTTAGGTACTGTGAAATCAGGTCTTACATCGACATTAAACACAAGGAACCACAATAAGTTACAGTAATATTTAATAAAAGATGTTATCAAGTTTCCTGTAGACAAATTTGTCGGGTTTGCGGTCAGTAAGTTATTGCACCAAGTACTCTGCGGTCTGTGAAACAGTAGACAAAAAGTTTATATTTTAAACAATCTGTTCAATTTTGTATTTATATTGTTTGAAGAAGTATTTTATTTCAGTGTTAAAAATAATGAAATAAAAATGCTTTTTTGCGCATTAGATTTAGTTTTATAGTAATTCACAAATAAATGGATCAGTTCGTGGACATGTAAAATTCTCCATGCAGAGACACTTCAAATTCAGGCTTTCTAGGCTTCTCTCCAGTTGCCTCACTTTAGTGCCTGATCACCATACTGTTTCAGTATAATTTTATTTGAAGGTTCTGCATATAGTTTGTTTGAAAGAAGTGGAGAAAAACTTGCAGAATTTACTAGCTCAGTTTCATGTGTACTGTAGAGGTTGGAAACACTACCCCGTTATTTACTATTGGCTGCATCAGAAAGCTCCTTGTGCATCTGCTACAGAAACATACATGCCAAATTATATCTAGATATAATTATATCTAATTTTAACACCACTCTGTCAAACAAGATTTAGTATAAACTGGAAGTTTGGCATAACAATTACTAACAGTCAGACACAATAAATAAGTATTTTCTTCTGCTCTGCTGCTCTGTGCTCTATGATTATCATAGGAAAAAATGTAGTTTGTTTATTGATGCTAAAATTAATATTTATATTGGTAACTTGTATTAAAACATATTTTGTTTGGCTAAAAACATTTGTGTCACTGGAACTCAGACTGCCTGAATAGCACATCACAGGCTGCCAGTGTAAGGCTGGTCTCCGTAAAGGGTTCTGGTTCGTCTTGTAAGCTGGAGGAATCTCCCTTTGACGGAACAAAGCGGTTGTGTTTATTGACCACCTGGTGCTAACATGTCCTCAAAGCTGTCCTCACGATGCTGTTGCAGCTCTCCTTGTGGGTCCAGAGGAGCAAACTCTGTCCTAGGAGGCCACTAGTTTTACAGAGCCAGTTAAAGCTGTGAGGGGCATCCAAGGAGCGGCGTTTCTTTACATGTGGGATGACTGGTGTCTGGAGATTTATATGCACTGATATTGTCCATGATGTTTATTTTTTACCCAGAAAGTTTTTATTAATCAAAAATATGGAAATAACCTTTCAAATAAAACTGAAGTTATATATTTATACATTATTTCTGATTTTGTCGTCCATAAATGAACCAGATTTGCACATTTCACTAATCTGAAGACCTTTATACACAGAGTTAACATGGATTCAGACGCTACAGACACTCTTCTCATTCCCTTCATATTTTATTGCTGAAATTGCTGCTGTTTCGCCGTTTCAGACGGCATTTTATTGCCCCACGAGGGTGTTTCTTCACGGCTGTCCCTCAGCAGGGTAGTCGCCTAGGAAGCAACCTGGCAGTGAAAGTGTTTTCTCACAAATTTGCATGTACAAAGACAGCCAAAGTCAAAGGCATTCCAGTCCTTTGTGCTGTAAAACAATGTGGCACCTGGAGTCCAGGGTGCAAATGAGCAGACAAACATCAAAGCCACAGCAACTGGGGAGTGTGTTCTTCCTACACTTTTCCTGTTCAGTGGAAAAACTGGAGGACAGCCGTTCCAGTTGTGCCTGTTAGGAGTGGGGGGGTCACCACCGTCCTCACAGCACACTGGCCCCCTCCTTTGGGTCCTGGCCAATTTGTACCACGGTATTGAATGAGGGCCTGTTGGCCACTTTACCGTAACCTGTTTATCCTCCTGCTGATCTTCTGTGTTTAGATGAAATGAGTGACAATGTCGATGTGGTTATTTTCGCACCTCACGGCTTGAGGTTAATTTATTATTGAACGTGAAAATATTTACAGACAAAGAGGGAATGACAGAGAACAGAGTCCAGTACCTCTCAACCTCTCAGTCATAAATATCCCACTGATTTAATCCCCCCTCCACACACACACACACACACACACACACACAAGCAAACTGAAAGAAGACTCATTTAGCCCAGGATCAAAAACAAACTCACAAAACCCACAACAATTCTGTGATTCACTGTTTTGCCGTCCAGAAAATATGGAGGCGGAATCCAGCGTTCCATCCATTTGCAAGTAACAGTAACAGATGAACAACAGGCAGCTGGCAAAGACACATTCGGAAGAAGGACATTCTGATGTTCTGCCGAAGATGGGAGTGGCTTCAAACTTTGGCATAATTTTTCTTCTGGAAGTGAACTGCTCCAGTGATCATACTGAGGAAACGTCACTTTTGCATGATGGCATCCTTGACTGTCAAATAACACTTATCTGGGCAGTGAAAACACCGCGTGTTAAATGTGATTATCGTGGACCCTTGTCCTGGCGTGTCCTCGCAACTCAGGTGACCACCTCACATCGCTGGCAAAATGGGACGTCATGAAATCTTGTTTTTTCATTTTTATGGGATGCCAGAGACAATCAATCTGAAACACCAAGAGTGAAACAGACCGAGGGGAACTTTTCAGACAAGTTCCACGATGGTCAATTTTACCTCCTTTCACTATAAATCATACTTCATTTCATTTGTCTTCCTTACTGCTACTTACCCCACAAAGACTGTTCATTCCAGTGTCCTGCTGAAGCCTCATAACATGACTTCATCTGCAAATGTATTTATTTCTCTGTAATCAGAAGGTATTCCATTATTTCCCCAAGACAAACACAAGTGTCCCCCCCAGCTGGTCCAAGGCACAACATGGCTTGCATCTTGCCACAGTATAAGAATCACAGAGACTCGCAAACAGCCCATAATGCCCCTCATTAAATGCTGCCAAACTATTCTTAGAAACCTTCTGCTGTGACTCATCCATTAGAGAAAGTCTTTCCAGGACAGGATTTGTTGTTTTTTTAACATTACCAGCAAGCAGTGGAACCAAAAACAACTGAACAAGAAAATCACATGAAACTGCATTATATTTCCCACAGGTTGAAGCTGATCTTCCAGGAAGGGAGGTGACTACACATGGTTGCTATGCAGCTCCAAGCCTTTCTTCTTATGTAGGTGCAATCCACAAAATACTGCATATGTGACCTGTGACTGAATTGTACTAAAAACCCCATTTCCCAAAGTCCATGGGGATCTCACACACACACACACACACACACACACACACGGCAAATATTTTTATACATTGAAATATTATTAGTTTTGTGTAGAGGGATTCGACTTGTTCAAGCCACGGATTTCTCCATAACATCATATGGATGAGAAAGTTGGACAGTGAAGAAAAAGGACAAGAAGAAAATTGATGCTTTTGAATGGTGGTGTTGGCAGAAAATCCCATGAACTGAGATCAAGACAAATACAGTGATACTGGAGATCAAACCCAAGTTTTCCCTGGAAGCTCAAATGATGGCTTCAACTTTGGCCCCATCATGCGGAGAGAAAGATCAGTGGAGAAAGACGTCGTGCTGGGTGAGACTGAAGATCAAAACAAAAGAGGAAGACCTGCAGTGTGGTGGATTGAGACAGTAGCTGTGGATGCCCCTCTAACAAGGATCAGGCGTCTGGTTGAAGAGTGAACACAACTCAGAGTCAACATCGACACGACGGCACTAAACCGCTATCGGACTGGCTGGATGAGGGTTAGACTCCAAGCTACATGCACACTACAAAGCCACAAAACCACCCAAACCAAGCAGAGAAAATCATGCAACCATCTGGGACATGATGCACAGAACCACAGAGCCAAGTGCTGTTTAGCTGGGAGGCTCCTCTCATACAGCCATTGACACAAAAAGGTGCACAAACNCCATGTCAACTCTTGCATAAAATCATGCAACCATCTGGGACATGATGCACAGAACCACAGAGCCAAGTGCTGTTTAGCTGGGAGGCTCCTCTCATACAGCCATTGACACAAAAAGGTGCACAAACCGGAGCGCCTCCCTCTGTCCAATGGATGATACTACAGATACTGGTGAATTGGGCATTTTTTTAAATTTGCTAAGTAAATAAGCCATATTAGTTCAAAAGAAGTTCGGAATTATGGTAAGTGCAGTTATGTTGAGGAGCTGTCAAAGTCAATAGAGTTAAACATCAGCCCTCATGACCACAATATTGCTTATGGTGGCAAACCACAGGAAGGAGAAATGTCATTCCAGGAACCAGTGTTCAGAGCCAGAGACCAAGTGCAGGAGTGAGGAAACAGCAGGCGTCACACCTCAAGCTGGAAGCCAAAGCATCACACGATCTGGCCCAGTGTGTGTGTATTCAGGAAAAACCAGTCAGCCAAAAAATGTGTTCTTCCACGTTGTGCTGCTCTCTTCAAAATAAACCCTTGGTCTGTGTCCTTTTCTTGTTTCTACCTGATGTTTCAATGATCTTCCTTCTCACTGTATGTATGTGTGTATGCATGAATGTGTGTGTGTGTGTGTGTGTGTGTGTGTGTGTGTGTGTGTGCGCGCAAGACGAATGCCGATGCCATCAGCTGAAGCACTGATTGAAGACAAAGCGAGAAATACAGATACCATATGGGTACAAAGAAAAGGTCTTGGTAACAGAAGACAGATGTGTGGAGTTCACACCACCTAACACATCAAAAGTCCACCGTCTCCATTTACTCTGGAAAAAATTAAAGTGGCTGCACAGTGTTTTCATACTCTTATATGTTTCCTAACTGCTGATGCATATTTAAAGGAGAATTAATTGCAAAAAAACAGCCACTGTTGACCGAGTCTGAATTACGCAAGTTTTTCTGGGTAAATAGCTTATAATTGTGGCTTTCTTGTCAAATGAAAAGAAGATGGATGCTCCCGCATTGTGACATTCAAGTTATCTGCACATTTCTTAAATTTCCTTGAAAATTCTGGTCAAAATGTATCTGACTCAGGCTGGGTTATGGGAAAAACCTCAGATGGAATAAGTTTTTTTTGTACGTTGTCTGCTGTCAGCTCTGAATTATCAACACAGCCAGCTGCGGGGGGTGAGTGACATGACCATGATGTGAACGTGTGACACACGGTTATACCAACTTATTATTCAGATCACAGACATTTAGTTCAGTCTAAGTATTCAGAGGATCAGGGGAAGAAATTCAGCCAGTTGGCTACAGCAGGTGGGTAAAAATTGTGGTGAAGGAATATTCCTGCACACTCCTTACTGCATTCCTGACCTCAGGAATGCAGTAAGGAGTGTGGTAACCAGTTCTTGTTAATCACCTAAACTAATTGGGCCAGACAGTATTATGTCTGTTTAGCAGTGGTGGACCTGAGGTATTTGGCACCTGGGGCAGATCATTTCTTTTGAAGCCTCCCCACCCTCCACTGCATTTAAACAGGCCTCAGCTGGTTAGAACGCAGTGCTAATAACACCCAGGTTGTGGGTTTGATCCCTGTTACGACGAACATGCAAGACAGAGGAAAGTTTGTGTTCCCATAGTCTTGTCTTCTGAGTCATTAGGCCTGTTGAGGTGGGTTGTTGCAATATTGTACATTTTTTCATCAGGAGGGGTTGTAGAACATCTGCAATTGTGGACCTGGGTAATTATTTGTGTTGATGTATTTAAGTCACCCAAAAAGTCCCTCCAAAGGATTGTTTTAATACTCCACTGCTGTTTAGCTGACATTTTTAACCACAGAAAATTACAATACAGTGAAGACTGTTGTAACTGGCACTCAGACAAGCTGTGAACTTAGAATGGAACTTTTTGGAAAATGTCACCTTTAAACTCAGCTACTTCTCAAACTTCAGTGATAATAAATCAAGACAAATAAGTAAATATTCTGCCTCCGAAAAATCAAAAGAAAATATTTAATAATCTATTTAATTATAATTTGATGCAATGAGACTTTATATAATTTGACAAGAACTGAGAAGAATTCATATTTCGCTGAGTGATTCCAGGAGCGACCGCTAGGGGGCTCTGTTCTCTGTCCCGATCCCAGCGGTCTTCAGTCACCTGCCCACCGGCGTCTGGACGCGGTGTTACATTGTTGTTCGGCCGTCGGAGCAGTACGGCTGGTTCCGAGAAGCAAAAGAACATAAAGATACTAACTTCAAAACTGCTTGAAAAAATGGAGAAATGCGTCACCAGAATCCCGACTCAGTTAGCGGGTAATAACCAATATTTCTTTAAGGATCAATAACAGTGATTCGTTCTCGGTTCAAACACACAGAAAAATGCAGAATCAGGGAAAACTAAAGTAAAACCCTTTTGTGCTCCCTACAGACTCAAAGCTCAATCTTCTCTGCAAGGAACAAAACGCTATTTACCGACGAAATTTTATTTTTTTATTTGCAAAAACAATTTTTAAATGAGAAAGGTGTTGTTAGATGTCTTATTATCCCTCCTTCGACTTTCATGTCGTTCCAATATGCAGTGCTCTACAAGCTGGTGGCGCCCCCTGCCGGAGGCAACCGTTTTCTCTGGAAATTCAGGTTAAGGGCTTTTCTCGGCTACTACAGTTTTGATTCCTCAGCCTTCAGCTATTAATTTGCCGTCTTCGACCGCTAAAGAGCTTCTGCGGCTGCAGTGAAACTGCTCATTTTGGTCGCGGAAAAGTGAACAATAAAGAGCACCTTAAATGTAAAAGTGACGTTAAGTTTACTGCACAATGACCGTGCAAACTGAAAATACTGCAGTAGCACGACATCCCCACAAGGGGGCAGCAGCCGCACACTTTTCAGTTTATGCAGCTCAACCCAATTCGTACCTTCAACAGTAAATGGATTTTTGGTACCAGTTTTATAAAACATTGGCTCACCTTTATGATTGGACTAACAAAAGGGAAAACTTGTTTCTTTTTACAGAGGCCTACATTCAGAAGGTGGAAACAAAAACAATCGTCGTACGACATCTAATGAAAATAAACCAATTTACGTCTTATTTACATTACAACATATTCAGGTGACACTTTCTAACACAAATAAACCAGTCGAGGTAAACCTGTTTCGGGCCTTTAAGTGACATAGTTTGGGCTTAATTTAAATTTTATTTTCATCTTTTACTTAAAAATAAGAGGAGCATGTTGTGTTGCATTTTCATTGTGCAGCTACTGCTCCAAAATCCCTCATTTTTCCAAATTAATGTCACTTGTAGTTAAAGGTAAAAACTGGCCGAGCGAACAGCGGCATGTAAATTACCAGTCGTTGTATTAAAATAAGAGAATTTATATGAGCAGAAATGTAAACATGTTTACATACTGTAACATAAGAGTGAGCATTTTGTTTCAGATGCCGGTTCTAGAAGGTTCTACTGGACTGGATAAACATGTCATTAAAGCTGCTCTGAGATTTACACCTTTTCACTTCAAAGTGCGACATCATTTCTTCTCGCTGCTCGGGGTTTGTGAATCACTGATGAGCTCATTGTTTGTGAGATAAAAACACATTAATGGTCGCAGCGCGGCCGCTAATCCCACCTTTTCGCGAGGCCTCTCGATTTACTTCGTTTTTATTTTTTAGCTTTTTTACTTTTGGGGGGGGGGGGGTCGGAGGCATCACGTTCGCACGTGCGGCCTCCAGCCACAACCGGCGATTCCGCCAGACCCCGCACACGAGGCCCGCAAACCGCGCGAGGTGCGAACTTCATAGGAAATATCGCTGCGCGCGACGACCTGTTGTTGTTTTTACGCCCGCTGCGCTCGCGGTTTATCCCATTATTTCTTAAACTATTCGAAAGCTGGACACGTGCCAATAAACGTGTGAAATATTAATATTAAACGCTACCGAAAACGACGAACGTCATCGCCGTTTATCGATTATTCCTTAATAATATGAATTATTCCTTCATATTCTGCTCTGTCTGCAAAGTGGCGAAATTTTATGCAGCTCGTATTGACACGTTTTAGGCCGTTATTTGCGGGCTCAGGCTCCCCTCCTGCGGACAGTCGGGTTTGCGGGGGCCACTCGCCCCCCCCCCCACCTAAACGCTAACGCAGCGGGTTCGAGGGGCTCCTCTGACGTCACGCGGCCCCTCGGGTATACCTTTGGCACGCGCACCTTGTCAACAGAGCGGCGCCATGTGCGACTGAGGCAGCAGAGCGACGCTCGACCGCAGGACACGGGGGACACAGAGGGACACGGAGGGACCGGCCGGTGCTGCGGGACAATATATAATTAGGATTATTTTGGGTTGGGGGGGCTGATATGTCCCCGTAAGAAGGTGAAGCCCTACACTGGTGAACGATGCACGTGAGCTGCCTCGTGCAGAAAGAGGGCACCATGTACCACCCAGGACCCGGGAGGCGCTCCGTGAACCTCCCGCCGCAGAGCTTCCCGTCCGCCCCACAGTACCCCGACTTCCCCGGGTACCACCATGTGCCCGCCATGGACAGCCAGGCGGGGGCCTGGGGGGGCCACTACGGCCCGCCCCGGGAGGACTGGGCCGCCTACGGCCTGGGGCCCCCGAACAGCGTGGCTGCGCCCATGAGCAGCGCGTCCCCGGGTCCGGTGCCCTACTGCCCCCCCGAGTACAGCGCCATGCACGCGCCCGCATCGGCGGCCCTGCAGCCCCCGCAGGACGACATGAGCGCGGGGCCCGGGTCCCCCAACAGGGACCGGCGACATTCGTACGAGTGGATGAACAAGACGGTGCAGTCGTCGTCCACAGGTGAGCCGGGAGCTGCGTGGGGCCGAGTCCGCTGGTGTCGCGCGCTGTCGCAGCTCATCCATTAAAATGCAGAAAATTAATTATATGAATGAATGAATTATACACTTAAACACTAACGCTCGTTTAGACTTTGTTGCGCATATAAACCACTTTTTTCACTTCTCTAAAACGTATTAGTTCATTCGCTGTCCGACATTCTTATCGAAATGTTGTAAAACGAAGACAATCGTTGCGATGTTTTATTGATCAGTTATTTTGTGCCACATTTTGTTATGGCGTATTAGAATGAATCAGTTCCAGTTAGAAAGTGAAAAAGGTTTTAACTGTCAAAGTGAAAAACAAATCAGAATGTCCATTTTAATAAGAATAAATCTGCCAGTGTGACCAATGCTGAGGAAGTGTGTGTGGCGCGAGAGAGATGCTGTGAAGTAGTGTGTGTGAGTGTGTGTGACGGATTTGGGGCCAGGTGTGACGGTGAGACTTCAGCGAAATTGTCTAAATATTATCTATTATTCGCCACGGGGGGTGTGAAGCGCGACACGCGCAGCTGGTTATGAGTTATGTTAGGGGTCCCACAGTCCTGTATCGGGTCGTGCCGCCGTGGCGGGGTCGCTTTGATATGCGCCACTGTCCCTTTTCAACACTGTCGTACCGCCGGAAAGGGCGACGATTTTCACAGCAAATTTACATCTCCTGCCCTGGCCTCTCAGTAAAACATGGTAAAGTTTAAAAGAGTGCATCGCTTATATATTGGGCCTATATTTTTGCCGTGTTTCCCATCGGCTTTATCTTTTTACAAATATGATGCTTCTTGATTTAGGCATTTTTGCACTATTCAAAAAAAATCCCATGAATGGTTGATTATTTTATTTTAATATATCAGTAGAAACTCATTCAGTGTTATAATAAAGAAAGAATGACTTTTACTCTGTTTAATACTGCGTAATTTCAGGGGAAATGGTGTGCTTTTAGTGGGTTTTTTTTTATTTTTTAGAAATACCAAGTGCTGCCGGTGACGATGAAAATCAGTAATATTTTCTCTCCAGTGTATTTTTGGCCCCCGAGATGAAAGGGCGCCGACCTTTTGTAGAAAGTCTGTAAATCAAACCAGTGGGACGTGGATCAGGACAGAGAAGCTGTCGCGATAGTATCGCCTTGTCAGTCCTTTGTGTGTCGTGTGTCGCCACTTTAACACATCAGTGTCTCCGCGCTTTTTCCTCCAGGTCTCTTTGTTCTGCAGTTTGTTCAAAAAGTCACATCAAAGGAGACGAGAAGCGCGATTTGCATGAATGACAACAAAGCGAAACGACCCCACAAGTTACATACATTCGGTCCACAATTGTCCAGTTACTACTATTTTGATTTTTTAAAAAAAATAAATAAATAAAAAACAAATCTTCGAATTTTACGATTTTTATATTTATTCTGGATCATAAGATTTACAGCGTCATTGTGCTTTCATAGCATTTACTTGAAAGGATTTTGTATTAAATGTTTCAAAAATGTTTTATATTAATTTGCCAAAATGTGACAAGTGACCCCTCCTGGCTGCAGCGTTTGTATTTATGCCCTTTTTGTTGGTTTAGTTATGTGCAAATTAACATCTTTTCATCTCAAATTCATCTCAGATGACGAATTTGAAAATGTATTAAACTAAAAAAGGTTAAGGAACATTCTCAGCATTCCAGAGGAAATGTGTATTATTCGAAAGTGAAATTGGCACCTTTGCCCACATTTGTTGTTTATGGCAATTCGTTTCCCAGGTGGTAATTGTGTGTTCTGTTCTGAAGGTAAAACAAGAACCAAGGAGAAGTACCGGGTGGTCTACACAGACCACCAGAGGCTGGAGCTGGAGAAGGAGTTCCACTACAACCGGTACATCACCATCAGGAGGAAGTCTGAGCTGGCGGTGAACCTGGGCCTCTCAGAACGACAGGTGGGTCCGGTACTGTACTGCTGTGCTGATGCGGTAGCGTACTGGTTTACTGGTATAGAACTGTAGTGGTTGGTTCACTGATGTAGTGCAGTACTGGTGTACTCATGTAGTACTGTACTGGTTTACTGATCTACTGCAGTACTGGTTTATTGATGCAGTGCTGTACTGATTTGCTGATGTAGTACTATGATAGTTTACTAAGTCAGTATTTTCCTGGTTTGCTGATTTACTGCTCTACTGGTTTAGTACTGTACTAGTTTACTAAGGCATTACTGTACTGGTTTTGTACACTGTACTGTATCACTTCATATTTCTATACAGGAGTTATTGGCTGAAATTTTCTTTATTTCAATACTGTATCTCAAAGATGTACCAGTTGGATATTTGTAATATTATATTATATCTAATATCGCTGAACTGAGTTATACAGGGTTGTTGGTCCTCGGCATTATGCGGTTATTCATTTATGCACAACTGTATTTCTGTACTCGATCTATTATTTATATGCCGTATCTGTTTAATGACACATTTGTTTGCTGTACTATTTAATGTTTCCTAAACTGTACTGTCTGCGTTTCTACATCTTTATTGTTATTGCGCATTAACAGAACACGTGGTGAATTTCAGGCGTCACTCATTCCCGTTTTTCTTCCCGCGGGAAACAGGTCAAGATCTGGTTCCAGAATCGCAGAGCGAAGGAGAGGAAGCTGATCAAGAAGAAGATGGGTCAGTGTGAGGGCAGCGGAGGCTCGGTGCACAGCGACCCCGGCTCTGTGAGTCCCCTGCCGGTGGCGGCGTCCCTGAGCCCCGCCGACATTCACGGATCTTTGTACCCTCCCCCTGGAATGAACACCTTGCCCCCCATGGGGAACATACAGCAAGTGACTGTGGGCCAGTGAGGAAGGTGTGTGAGGGACTGTCCGCTTTACCTGAGCACTCCGGCCCGCGGGAGGGACGTGGCCGCCGGACTCGGACCCGCTGATGACGGATCTATAAACCATTCCAGAAGCGTCGATCCCTGCAAGCACGTGCTGTGGATTTTACAACGCGAATTCATTCTGGAGGCTCTTCAATAAACTGTTTTTATAGAATAGTTTTTTTTTTTTTTTAAGAAACTGAAACGTTCTTACAAAGTCAGTGTTTTTAACTGAGTATTTTAACGCTTTGTTCGCATCTGATTCAGCGAGGCATGAACATAAGTTTCTATATGTGGCGTGTTTTGCGCTTGTAGATGAACCCGGTGCGTTTTTAAACGCAAGATCATTTTGTCGCACCTCTGGAGCTGTAAAAATACAGTTTTCATGCGAATTAATGTTTCACTTGTCGAAAAGCGATTTTGCGACTTTTGCCAGTTTCTGTCTTCAGCCTCGGCTCGTAGACGCAGGTGCAGTTATACTTTCATGTCTAAATATACGGGTAGGACGTTTAATGCAAACGTTCATAATGTAAATAAAATCCTTTTTTTTGCAAATATGTTTAAGTGGCTTCTGCATTTATATTCTTCATATGTTTTATTGACAAAATACCTATTGGACTGAAATCCGGGCCACTAAACTGCACTGAAGTGGTTTTGACCGAAACCTGGTTTACGGCGCTCGAATTTACCCTGATAATAAAATAAACACTTAGATTATTAGTCCGCATTTTAAAAGTTTTCCCATCATCCGCGTTCAATAAAAAGGTTAAAGGCCTTTTCGTACACGTGGCGTTCAGCGGTCTATAAAACTAATTTTATGGGCAATTTAGTAGCGTTTAATAAACTGTTGTAAATGTCCCCGTTAGACGAGTCTGTTCTGTGGGACCAGATGGGGCAGCGATCTCGACCTTCTCAGGTCTGCATGTGCACCTCCGTGAAGTTGGATATACGGCAGCTCCTCAGATCCATCAATGCGGGTCTAGAGGAGATCAGCGCAACTCAGTCCACTCACGTTCTGCTGCAGATAACCTGCTTACCTGTACCTAGACAGTGGCAGTTTGAGCTAGTTGGTGGCAAGTATTTCCAATTTTGGTTAAAATAACGTACAGACCATCCATGTTCCGGGGTGAAGGAGTCCGGGTGCGCCGACAGTCCTGGAACTCGAAAGCGTTAATTTATGCATAATATTGGTACTTATTGTTATTGCTGTATAGTACTTCATTTTTATAACCTGTAATAAAATGGAACAAAATCACTACTGTAACTGAAACATATACACACAGCGCATTGAATTATATGCAAAAAGCAGTGCATAAGGCGCCTCTCCGGAGGGGGGGGGGCTTATTTTCTGCAAGCTGTTTTAAAAAAGTTTCAAGATAGTTAAATATTTATATTTTCCCTTACGTCATCCTTAACGTAGTCTTTTTCAAAAGTGAGGATTTTTCTTTTTTCTTCAATATTTTTGCGACTGGCCGGGACTTGACCAGGGTAAACTGATCATGGATGGATGTCTGGAATTTTCTGCGACTGTCTGTAAAATCGACGTCAGACTGCATAGTTAAGGTGCTACTTATCAGATACCATCCTAAACCCGACTACTGCCGTGCAGAGGGGTTCAAATAACTTTGCTTTACGCATAACTCGACATAATCGGAATCAGCATCAGTATTAATCAGTTATAAGCAGTTTAGTAGTTCTGTCCTTCGCTAGTTAACGGGATCTAACCAGTCGCCGGTAAACGGCATTAACCAAACTGACTATCGACCTGGAGCTCGAGGCCCTTCCGCTGACGCAGCGCGCAGGAATGTGTCCCGTGACGTCACTGCCGAGAACGTCCCTGACGTAATGAGCGTGTTGCTGCCCAACATGGCGGACTTCGACACTATTTATGAGCTGGACGATGAAGAGGAGGAGCGCTCAGACACTGAGGAGCCGCCGGCCAGATACTGTCCCGAGCCGGTTGTCATTCGAGGGGCCGGACACATCACCGTGTAAGAGAACGAGGGTCTTACTGACCTCCCCCGAGCCGGGCGCGGCTGTTTGCTTCACTGTTTGTGTTCCTAGCGCACAGGATGGGCCTGGCAGGGTGGTCGCCGCCTCCCCTCCGCAGCTCGGACCCCCGGCTGTCAGGTGCTGTGTGTCGGGGAAGGCGGCGCTTTAGGGCGGCCTCTGAACACCGCATTCACCTGGTGGACAAGTTGAGGTGTTTTTGCCGTTAAACTTGCGGTGTTTTATCACGGCTCTGCTGTGGGGTTTCGGTTGTTATGGTGCTCATACACAACGCAGCGCTCCGAGGTGGGAAAAGTGTCCATTCAAGATCACGCATCTGTCTCGCGCCCTCACGCCACTTGTGCTGTTCAGTATTTATTTTTTTGCATGTTCTCTGACATCCAAATGTGATCTTCATATGTACCTCGTTTCTTTTATGTTGTGTCTGTGGGTGTTTTATACCACAGTAGCCGAAGCTGAATTCATGTTGCATTGTTTTCTGAAGAGAGACACTTAGATGGGTTAAAGGTAAAAAACTGTACTTGGGAATAACCTGCTCAGTGCAGCAACAAGTGAATGTGGTTTGTAAGGCATCAGTATCTAGAAGTGGCTGTACTGTAACTTACATTTATTCATTTAAATTGTCCAAAGTGATTTGCCATGTTAGGCTACTTACAGGACTTCATACAGCTGAATAATTTTTACCACATCGGTTTTGGGTAAGTACCTTGCTGAGGGGTACTACAGTAGGAGGTGGGAGGAGAGAGGGTGTTGGTTTTATTTTCTAATCATATTTTTAAGGCTTACTGATCTCAGATAGCAAGGAGTTTGGAAGCCAAAAGGAACCGTCATTGTCAGAATAGCCACATTTTGGTACAAGATTATTTAATATAAGCAAAACAAGTCTTTTCAAAGGTGACTGTCATGGGTTGATGGCATAATGTCTGGGTACATCCTCTTCACAGCACTCTGTCTTGTTGATCACTATGCCTCAGCCCTGGAAAGTGATCTGCAGTGATTTACTCATAATCTGTGCTTAACTACATTTGTGGCAAAACATGGCTTTTAATCTCCCTGTAAAGGTAATAAAACGATGAAGGTGTGGGTAGGTATTAAGGTGCCACTGCTACTTAAATTAGCTTTTTAATCTAGTATTTCTTCAGTAACTTGATATTGAAGAATCTAGTGTCCCTGTCTTATTTTTATTTTTGCTTTTTTTCAAAGGTTCGGCCTGAGCAACAAATTTGACAATGAATTTCCTTCAGTTCTCACCGGAAAGGTAACTTAAAAAAAAGTAATGGTTTCCTCATCTAAATGAATCCTGTCCCTCATGTGTGAAACTTGTCACGTTACGGTACCTGCTGTGATTTACTCATTTATACAGCTGAATCATTTTTACCTCTTCGGTTTAGAGTTTGTAGCCAAGTGAGAAGAGTCGGCACCACAGAAATGTTTAATTGCGCACGTTTCGATAATATCTGCTGTGGACAACAATATAAAAGGGCACGGTGACAGTAAAAACAATGCCAGTCCAATCAGTTGTAAATATTTGTGGCTTTATTTACATTTACAGATATATTAATGACATCAGTGTCATCTGTCCTTTCCACTGCATTGAGTGAATTGGATCTGGTTGAGGCTTTTTGGGAAGGGGGCTGAATGCTCCTGAGAGACACCATGGTCAATGAGTAAACTGCCATCCACCCCCACCCTGTGTTGAGAGGTTCTGGCTCCAGGTGACACCGTAATGATGGGACTGAGACAGAGAGAGCAAGAGAGCCCACCAAGGGTAGAAGAAAGGCAAAAAGGGGCCCGTGGCCCATTTGGGGGTTGGGCTGCTCTGGGGTGAGACGGATAGAGGGAAGTGCGGAGCAATAAAATGTACTTGTAGTATTGTAACCCTGGGTGACACGTGATGGACGAGGTTGCGATTATGATGATTGAGAGTCTCAGCTCTGGCCTGCTGGGCTTTAGACTAGGGGTCTTTGGCTGTTTGTAAAGAGACCTTTGCATCCTGTCATAAAAGATTACGACCCCCAGTTTTATGGCGTACAAACCCAGAAAGGAATGGCTGTCCATTCATGTTGTTTGGAGGCAGCCACTGCAGGCTGTGAGCTTATCTCCCCTTTTTTGTCTCACACTGGCCTGAGAGGTTAGTAAATTACAAGTGTAGGACTTGAGAGATTTCATCCGCTCTCTGGAAAACATCTGCAAAAATCTGCCCCCCCCCCCCTTTTTTTTCTATAAACACCTTTGTTCCACTTTGGAGCCACAGTGATCAGGGGAAGTTGGGTTTTTGCCCGTTCAATATTCACATTAAGAATAATTTCTGAATCGGCCCAGCATGTAAGGTTTTATTTGCAACTGTATTTATTTGTTATCTTTGTTGGTTTCCTGTTTATCATTGAACTGCCCCAGACAACAGCAAGAGAGATAAACCAGCCACGAACCCCTCCTTTATCACACATACAGAGCTGAGTACAAATAATACTGTGGTATACCATCAAAATTTGTAATGAAAACGGAACAGTGTTTGACGTGTCATAAACCTCAATCGATCTTCCCCTTTCTTGACTATGGCCCCTGGTTTTTACTGATCCAGGTGGCTCCGGAGGAGTTCAAGACAAGCATGGGTCGTGTCAACAGCTGCTTGAAGAAGAGCCTTCCGGTCAACGTCAAGTGGCTCCTGTGCGGCTGCCTCTGCTGCTGCTGCACAGCAGCCTGTAGCCTGTGGCCTGTCATCTGCCTCAACAGAAGGGTGAGCGAAACCCCATCTGCGCCCCCCCCCCCCCACTACTGCTTTGTTTCATGTATTAGCTAAGCAGGTCCTTGTGCCCGAGTCGGTTTGTGAGCAGGTTTCCCATAATATAGTTAAAAAAGCCAGATTGGTGTTTTATCAAATTGGTTAAAGTCAGTTTTTTTTCCTCTTGAAGGGAACAACAGCAGTTCCTCCAATGGGGTTTAAACCTGTGTGATCTTTCTGTCATTCGTTTCGCTTCCAGAATCATGACATGACCTATGTCCATTCTGCTATTCGTGATTCTGCTTCAGGCAGTCTAGCCATATTGCTGGTTACAAAATAACCTTTGACCTCCTTAGCACAGCTGCATATCTGCTGAAGGAATCCAAATCATGAGCTCTAGTGTTGCTGCTCCTCAGGCCTGATTTGAACCTGCATCCTCCAGTCCAATTGTGTACATGTGCACTACTTGCTGGCAGTACTGACAGTGCAACAGAATGGCTTTAGAATAGTAACTCCATTAAACACACGGTTTTGGTTCCATGGAGTCATCTTCCCTTCTTCTTACATAGTGAAAATAAGTGATCATTAGGAGTGGAACTGCTGGAGTTCATGAACACAACTTGGTACTTACTACTCAGGAGCAACTTACTAGGGAGGGTCATTGCAGTTTCATGTTTTATGCCTCTAGTGTCAAACTACCATCTCATATAGGAAGAGGTTTTTTTTTTTTTTTTTTTCCCCCTCTTCCCCCTCCCCCCTCTCATTACCACAGACAAGAAGATCCATTCAGAAACTACTAGAATGGGAAAATAACCGTCTGTACCACAAGGTAAGCTCATGGAATGAGACCAGCTTAAGCAGTAAGAGAGTAGTGCTTTAGATAACATGTTTTTGTGATCGCAGCTTCCTGTTGTAAAATACAACATTTTCTCTATTTAATGATCCACCTCAGATCAGGAAAACATCTTCAGCTTTGTGCCAGTTTTCATTACACATTACCTGTGACTCTCATTATGTCAGACATCCAGGTTGCAAAAGTCAGTCCATCTGTTGCCTGAGATGGATGTTCCCTGAGCCGTATTAGTACCCTGCTTTCTTTTTGCTGGATTATTTGGAAGGTTTCCTGCTATCTTTCCCAGACTCTGTTGGTTACCTTTAGTGAAGCAAATGCTGTTAAAACTGCCAGGGCCCTTGCTGGTACTTGAACCTTCAGCCTTTTGGTTATGGAGTAGTGCAGTTGTTCCCATGTGGAAGGTGTGATCTGTCTGTCTTCTCACCAGCTGGGGCTGCACTGGAAGCTGAGCAAACGGAAATGTGAAAGCAGCAACATGGTGGAATATGTAAGTTCCCGCTTGGTTTCTACGGTGCCTCATTCTTGCACAGTTTGAACCCAGTTGACTGAGAACCGGGTCGTGGTTGAGAGTTTCTGTGGCTCTGACCCACCGCTGTTGCAGCACCTGGAAAAACTGCCCAGCGATTAGGGTGTGAAAAGTACTTTAGCCACAAACTGAGAGCACAGCTGCTGAGGTGCGACTCTCCACTCATCTCTGACGTCACCAAAGACTTCTAATGCCCCACCACCACCACCAACACCACCACCCCATCCATGTTGTAAGAAACAGTAGAGTTAAGACCTGATTTTTAAGTGCATGTTGTCTTTTCTCATCTTTCCCCACAGGTAATTCTTATAGAATTCTTGCCAAAATATCCTATATTTCGTCCCGACTGAGGAAGCCCTGGGCAACAGCGTATGACCCCACCGCACCCTTACTCTCTCCTCCCCTCTTAGTGCCTTGTAGATGTGCTGGACTTGAGGTCTGCACCCCCACGGTTATTCAACCCCCTCCCCCCACCCACCAGTCTCCTGTGCAGTGAAATCACCACTTTGCTGTCAAGCACTTTTGCACACTCCCTCACACTGCAGAGATGCACTCTTTTGTTGTACTCGACATGTTTTTATTTTCTTTTTGTACAACTGATGAGCGGACGTCTTTGCGGATGTCAGAGGTGTGCTGACTAATTTAGATGCACAGCGGTGAAGCTTCTCTCTCTCTCCAAGCCATCCTCCTACCATGTCGTGTTGGGTCACAGCCGAAAAGGTGACACGCAGGCGAAGCTCTGCCTTACGACAAGCTCCATTCCCATTAAACACACGTCCCTGGAGAGTGTGTGGTTACTGTATGGGTGCAGTGCCTGCATCCAAAGCTGGGTTCTGGGCCTCTTCTCCTCACCCGCACTGTCACTGGACTACACTAAGCTCACTGTCAAACCTTTGCAAACGGAACTGCGAATGTCGAGCGCTTTGGGTGTCCAGAAGCTCAGCTGTAAATACTGCTTGGGGGCAGAACGTAGTGTGTTATACCATTGTTTACACAGTGTAATACAGCTCTTAATCTAGTGCTGCCAAATTATTATTTCTCTTTGGATTTTAAAAAAAAATAACTTAAGCCATACACCCAGGGTGGACTTAGTGTTTGACAGGAAGCCCTGCTTCAGAGCATGGCAGCATCCATAGGTGAGCTGGCTTTTTTGCCAAGACCCCTAGCTGATGCTTGTTACCATGACAACCGGCAGTGTATTATCTGTGGATTTGTCAACAAAGGAAGAAATGTCTTTTGGAAATGATTTGGGGAGCAGATTATTCCTTCATTCCTCCAATGCTTCCTTCATTCATTCACTCTTGGCATTTAACATGTCAGTGCGGCTTGGATTTGTCTGCTGTACTTTGTTCTTATGGTCACTGGATGATGAATAGTTGAGTTGGTTACAGTTGTGCTGGTTAGCGATTCATGTCTTTGTTCAGTGTTAGTTTTGTTTTCCTTCCTTTAAATGAGCTCTGACTACATTTGAGTGCCTCCAGAGCAGGAGCTGGGTGTCAAACTGGAAATCAGATGGTCTGCCAGACAGCTTGGAAAGGAATCTATTTTTTCCCCCCACTGTTGGGACGTTTTTTTTTTTTTTGCTGTTACTCAAACCCCATGGAAAGCTGAACTGTATTGACCACTTTGAATGCTCTGCCACATCTGTGGTTAATGATGAAGTGCTTTTTTTTTTTTTTAATACTGATTCTGGTGCGCAAACAATTGAACCTTCAACGTGGAGAACTTCCGTCCACAGGATGGTCCTTTTAATCAGACAAGACTGATCTGGTTCATCACGCTCCCCTTCGTTCTTCAGCTGTCCGGACGCCCTGCATGTCCTCGTAGTTTACAACTTGTAATCGTTTACAATGTAACCGTGACCCCCCCCCCCCCACAATGCACATGCAATGCACACAGCAATGACAATTTTCTTTTTAAAGACCCATAAGAATTCTAATGATTGTAGCAACATTTTTTTAAAATATAAAGTTTACAAAAAATTAAACCAAAAGTTATCTGTAAGAGCTGTTTGTTGTAATATTGGCATACGTTACATGGTGTTTCTTTGTGTCTTCCTGTGAGGGAATTTGGGGAACTAGTTCCTGCTACTGTTGGACCCCATCCTCACTCTGAGGAGCTGCTCTCTGTAGGATCATTTTTCATTGCTGTTTACTGTGTTTTGTTACAGGTATATTTCCTTTTCATAAGAAAGACAATCCTTTATAAATGAAATGGTATCTTATTCCCATTTAACAAAATTGTCAAAGTGATTCTCATACAAAGATTCTAAGTTTTTTTTTTAATTGTATAATTGCTACAGTTATACAGTAGAAATTTTTAACTAGGGTAAAAGTACATGGTAATATGTTCTACATCACTGGTTATATAATGGTGAACAATGGCATTTGGGGCCCTTTCTGACTGTGGCGATGAGAAACGGTGCCACAAAGAAACACAGGCAGGTGAACAGTGCAGTGACATTCAAACTGCTGCAGTACTGATCTCACACCTGCCCCTTTTGACCATGACCTACAGTTTCCACTCACTGCAACTCCAGCACTGCCTGCAGAAGAAGGGTTAGATAGTGTAAGCACCGATTACAGCCGAATTGAATATAGAGACTTGATGTAGAAATAAAAAATAAATAGTGTTGCTGATGCAGCAGTGTGCCCCTGTTAGAGGAGGGTGGGTATATCTGAAGTACACCTGTGAAGTACCTGGATAAAACACTATTTGCACTAGCTAGACACCTGCAAAAAAGATGGCAGTGGTGGTTAGGAAACCAATACTGTGATGCTGAACATTAGAATATGTATCAATTTAAAAAAATGTGGAGAACAGATTGATAGTCTGTATATTAAATTGTAAAATATTTATAGATTTTAATAGATTAACTGCATTTTTGCAAAATAAGATCCCTAAGGTTTAGCTAATGAAATCAGTGACGGCACCAAAAATGGGAAATTTCAGCATGGGTCAAACTTTTCAAGAAGAGAAGCTGAGGATCACAGAGGCTCAGACTGAGTGTGCTGAGCTCCCTGTTGGTCTTTGTGGCACAGAAACATATTGATTCCTTTCTGCAGTTTGCAGTGATACTAAACCAAAACGTACAGACCGAGGCCATTTAATAATCATCATCACTACAGCAGAAACGGCTGTACTGGTCAGCTGCTGTTCCGTCGCTTTGTCACAGCAGGCGACTGCACTGGCGCGGTGACCTCCAGGGGGCAGTCTCACACGCTGGCTTGACATTTTATTGTAGGGTTTAAACTACAACTTGGTAAAAATCTCGTTTTTATGCTACATTTACTGTACTGATACATGGGTCAGTGTCAATCTACATCAGGTTCTGGAGGACCAGCAGTTTTGTAAGCCTCAAGTCATTTTTGCACATAAAAACCTTTGGCTCTAAAGTGCAATAAGTCCTCAACTCAAGTGGCCTTCAGTACTTAACAGCTGAGAACAAACGTGTTTGTACATCAACTTACCACACGACACTAAGTTAAACTGTGACTACCGACTGGGTTCCACACCATTCCCAGCAGGCTGTGCCAAATCACCTCCATAGCTGTACAAGATAAAAAATTTCAGTTCACATGCAGGTCTTCAACTATCATCTTCTGAAGCTACATGAACATACATGGATATGTTGAAGTACGACACACAACGCTTAACTGCAATAGTAGCAGCTACAGTTCTAATCAACTTTTTAAAAAAAAAAAATCTACAATTTTTAACATCTACAGTAATCGTTGCTCTTAACTTTACCTTGTATTGTTCGGTATGATATGGGTTTGCATCATTCACTACAGTATCCAAGTTGAACATCTTTCTACTGCTATGATTTGTCATCCTCAAGGTGATGAGTTGCATCTCGTATTAGATTGCTTCAGCTTCCTATGGAACAGCAGACGTTACTACCTTCAGCCCTTCTACCTCATAATACATGGTTAAGCCAATTAATTTGGCCATTAGTTGCAGAATTGCAACTAGGAACTTAACCCTGAACCCCATCACATCTTAGATGCCTGTGGAAACTTCCTCAGTCTGTGCACATGTGGCTGAAGTGGAGCTACATGACAACTGGAGAGATGATCTCTGTACATATAGCAATAAATAAGCAGTAGGATAACAGAGAGGAGGGGCCACATGGTGCCAGAGATACTGTCCCCTGGGAGTTTAACAATTTACTAAAGAACCCACACATTTAAGCTTCAGATCTGTCTTGTTCATTCTACATATGCAGCAGTTAAAGTGCACTGTGGTACTTTAAAGATCAGTCCATGTGGACAGGAGTCTTGTATTGTAAAGCAGGCAGTTCTGGTGCATGAATGTCAACCAAACAAAAGCAGGAGACCTGCTGTGACAAAGAGGCATGTATCAAACTGCAACTGCTCTGGGCCACAGTGTCCAGAAGGTGACAGGTGGTAGTCAAAACAAAACATCTCTAGATTTCCATACTAATACAGCTAACATCTGAAAAAACCAAGGCACCCAGCTTAATGAACCAGCAACCAAAACAGTACATTGTATAGAAAGGAATATGACCCTGCTGATTTAAATAAGCCCAGAATAACTGCTGACAGCACGTGTGCTACCACAACATTCGTGCTACATACAAGATACAGCAGACAGCAAAAATGCCCAACTGAGACTTTAACAGTATGCTACTGTAACAGAACAAGCACAGCAAGCTCTGTAACAGCAAATGCACCACTGCAGCAAAGAGCACTAAGGCTATTGGTGCAACAACTAGGTATTATGTAATGCAAATGTGCATCTTAAAACTCACTGCAAAGCCATTTTCTGCAACTCAATTCAACTTTTGGTAAAAATGTTAATTTAAAAAAAAAAAAAAAAGTTGAATGGTGGACCACCACATGTATGGACCACCCAGGGACCTGCCGCTCAGTAGTCCTGCTTTGTGACTTCTCCACTCCCTTATTCCGGTTTGGACATTGTGAGCAACAATCTTTCTGCTGCGGAAAGGAGGAACGAGTCTGCAGCCCACACACACACTCAGCAGCGGAAGGATGACAAATAAAATGCAGCAAGTATAGCTGACTTTTGAAAGCTGTAGGGAGGAGGTGTGTCCCATAACTGGGGAAGTGGAAGAAAGGGAGGAAAGACCACTCTGTGGATGAATCAAACATGCGTTGGAAAGTGTGACTGAACTGTTATGACCAAGGCCACTAGGGCAGTGGGGCTCACACCAGACTCCCAGGCCACGACACCACTGTCAGGGTAACCTTGTTCCTCTGCAGCTTCAGTAGGGGGATGAGTGATGTGTTGTTCATGCCCACGGTGCTCGATCCGTTCACTGCCACGATCTCATCCCCACACCTGAAGAATCATACGGGCACATGGAGCAGAAGGGGGTAGTGGTCAGCGAGCTCATTTAGTCATATACAACTCCCAGGATGGACCTAAAGCTTTTATCCATGATCTAGACATGTAATCTGAGAAGTTGTAGCATAAGAGCCACATTCACATAACACTGAATGCATAAGCTGTAATCTTTAACTAGATGGGGAATGGCAGCTTTTATTGAAAAAAATTCTATTGTTTTAACTTCCTTTATAGGAGGTCTGATCCACTATCAATTCCTTCCACGGGGAGGTTGGGGAAACATCTTAACCTCTTTCACTCTGGAACCTGATAGCCACTAAACATGTTCTTAAATTAGACCTCTACAGTCATAGACTCATCTCAACAGTCCTTCATCTGAGCTGAGTTAAAGCCAATTCCTCATTCAGATGTGGTAAGAGAAGGAAGAGTCCAGCTAAACTAAAAGGCACCAAAATGCCCTTTTCCACATGCCTAAGGGACTGACTTTTTTGATATTTCTTTCTGAGTGCATAAATAACCTCTCTCCTGACAGTGAATTTTAGGGCACTTAAAGTTGCTGACGGATTTATTACAGTGAATTTTTTCCTCAAGAAGATGGGAGAGACTCACTTGAGGCGTCCGTCTAAGTGGGCAGGAGTTCCAGGCACTATGGTCTTTATGAAGAAGGGCAGCTGGCCATGGCTCTCCTCATATCCACCTACAATGCTGAATCCCCAGCTCTCACTGTTGGTCTTATGCAGGATGATGTCGCGACACCAGTGCATATGGCTATTTAACCAGAAGAAGGAACATGTCACTGAAACTAATCACAATTCAGCAACTTGCTCACAGGGATTGTGTTCAGTGAGTTACCTAGGCAGACCCAACCAATGAGTCCACAGTGGCATCCATTTGCTCTGGTTCTCCCTGAGATTCTCTGCTTTATCTGGCTCCTCCTTTCCTCCTTCCTCTACTTCCTCTCCTTGCTCCTCAACCTCATCCTTTTCCTCCTCCTCCTGCTGCTGCTCCTCCTCCTCCTCCTCCTCCTCTCCCCCCTCAGGGATAGTCCGGACCACACGCAACACCACAGTGGGCTGGGCTGTCTGAGCTTTCAACACCAACACTGCCTCACTGTAGGTCAGCTGGGTCAGGTCTACTCCATTGATGCTCAGGAGCACATCACCTAGGCAACAACAGATATGGCAACAAATCAGTATAACCAAATTCCACTATAATTTCAAATCTTCTCACTAGGGCTAATGAGGGAATGGCACACCAGCAGTTACAAGTTTCATAAGTATATGGTCTTTCCTCAATCACACTTTGAAATTTCACTGCAGTATTTGTTAGTTATATTTAGTAGTGTGAGTGTTACAAGAATGAGTGTGACCTGGTTCACCTGGTTTGATGGTGCCATCACGATGCAGGCAGCCCACTGGTCGCACACTTGTTATGTAGATGGGCAGGCAGCTGCGGCTGTCCCTTCCACCAGCAATGGTAATTCCCAGAGACATTCGTGGCTCCTTCTTTAGGCTCACTATCTTTTCCTGGCTGGAGAAACCGCCTGGGAGGTCCTGCGTGCACATGCACAAAATTCACTACAGCAGACAGAAAGCACTGTGAATTCATTTCATATTTATTACTGCAACTGAACATCTGGGAAATAATTTTTCACTTAAAGTTTAAAAAAGCATAAAAGCATACTAGTCTTTAAAACTATTTTTGGAGGAGAAAAATGTAAATGGTACATTGTGTAAAGTGGTTTTGCTGCAGGAATTCAAAGAAATGTAAAAAAATGTATTTGGGGTGAAAGTGATGTAATCAACACATATTTCTGTTGACATAGCAAAGATCCTGCTGCTTTGTCTCATGTGCATCGGGGCCTTTATCATTTCCTACAGAGTGAGAAAAGCGGGCTCTTTCTTGCTTCCCAGCAGGGTTTCTGTTCTGTGGGCAAAATGGAGCCATCACAGCTTTGATCCTCCACCACTCATACAGACACACAAGCAAACAGACAGTTTTGTCTTCACTATGATGAGGGGAACTTTGCCTCTCAGCCACAGGCAGCTCACTGCCTGGCCAACATGAGGCTGCAGTCATTATTCCACTTTTTATATGGGGATCTAAGTCATGCTCAGTCTCCAACATCAGTCGCTGGGCCACATCTGTCTGATATCAAGGCCCACTGAAGACAACCTAACAGTAAATCTTTGGGCTTAGGCTAGAAATGGAACATACTATATAATTTAATTTTATTTTTTAATGAAGATTATTCTTTTCTGTTCCTGTACTAATCGGTGGGAAAATAAACAAACAAACAAACAAATAAATATATATTCGAGGCGCTGACACCACCCAGTGACTCATGATACAGACCATTCATTTTTACCTTTAAGTAAGTAGAGCGACGCCTGTAGTACTGGGGTTCAGGGCCTCTCCTTGCACCCCTGCTCATGCTGTCCCCACTTCTGCCACCCTCCTCTGGGAGTTCTGTGTGTCTCATCACCACAAAGTTCACCCGCATTTCACTGGCCTTCAGATAGACACGAGACTGCAGTTACCAGTTATGCCAGTTCTGCAGTTTAACTCATTTTTTGCCAATATATCAGTTACATTGTCTCTTAAAATTTAATTGTCAAAAAAAGAAGACGTCAAGTGTCAAACATAAAAAAAATCTAAGTATATAATGTTTTCTTACCCCATTATCTCAGCTGCTTTCTGAAAATATCACTGAAGATTTGCAATGCAGCAGTAATAATTTCTGAGGGGTAGCCCACCTGTATGATCTGCGCGGCGCTCTCTGGGGTTCCGTGTCGTAAGTCGTGCCCATTGATGGCCAACACCTTATCACAGTTGCGCAGCTTTCCATCCCTGGCTGCCACGCCCCCTGCCAGCAGGTCTAGGATGAAGACACCTGGAGAATCTGACTTGCGGATTAACTTAATGCCCAGGGGCTCTGACCGCTCCCTCTTCGTCAGTGTCACCTGGACAACTCCAGTCGCGTTTGCATGGGCGCGGCTTCCAGGGACCAAGGAAAAAGAGGGCACATGTTGGCGCTCGGCCCAGCCATGTCGGGGAGAGAAGCCCCTTTCCTGCATGATGGTGAGCCGCAACAGGGGGCAAGGCCGTTGTAAGACCTCCACAGCTCGCCGGTGAGTAATGCAGGACACGCCCACGTCGTTCACCTGAAACCAGCAATGCAAGTATACTCAAAATCAGGTTTCACAGAACAGAGCTCCTATACCATGAAGGTTATTTGGAACCATACATAGGAATTGTTTACGCATGTAAAGGCAGATGACAAAAACTTCTTAAGCATGACTTGCAGCTAAGAGTTTAAGCTGGCATGAACAAATAAAGGGAAACAAATACTGCTATCTGCCCATATTCAACTGTACTGCATTCCTGGAAATTGGCTTGCAAAGTGAAATCTCAAAAGTTGGAGACATAATTACCATTATGGTGCAAATGGCTCATCTGTTCATCCACCCATTTTCATTAACCACTTACTCGAAGCAGGTTTGCAGCAACAAACAGCTCATGTCACTTGCAAAAATGTGAAGAATTGGCTGAATATTTGGTCTTAACACTGTAAAGGGTTTTAAATAATTTCACTTGTATCAAAGTATCTCAAAGGATATTTGTATGAGGTACAGCCAATTCAGGATTAAAAACAAAGACTGAAGACAACTTTTTCACAACAGGGTTTTTTTTAATTACTGTGAGGTTTTGTGGTGTATTTTTAACTTTCTTTGTTGTTCTTAGCATCTGAATATACATTTTTAAAATTCAACAGGGCTGTTTGTTTTTAATCAATCTTCTGTAATTAACAAAAAACTAAACTCATTAAATCAACCCTGCATTCCCTTATACTTAGCCATTTCCTTGGTCATGTCAAGTGCTTTCAACTGGTCTTTTGAGGTTTGTCTGTTATTTAAAAGCTCATCATTAAATGCTTTTCTTTTAATGCTTAATGTCTTTAATATCTATCATGTTTAATATAAAATCAAATAAAACAAGTGACACCGGCAAAAACCTAAGTCCATAAGAAGTCCTCTCTTACCCACTAGCTGGAGAGAGCTGGGCAATGTTAAAGTCATTGCATTGATTTATCACAGGGGAGCAAGAGCTTCAGTTTCAAGAGAACAGAAACCGAGTCTTCAATACCTCAAGGGAATCTCTTTTTACACACAGATCCAGACTCAGAACCCCCCAGCAGCCAGCATTGACAGAGGACTGTAGGATGTGGTTTGACTTCCATCACCCAACTAGTTACAATGAGTAGCTTTCCCACTCATTTCTGTGATGACTATGAACCTGCTCTGTGTCACTTATATATACTGACCTTTAATAAACTATACCAGGACACTTTTTGTATAATCATTAGTATAAAACAAGCAGAGCAAAAAAGCATCACTCATTAACAGTGCAAATATATTCATAAAAACATCTGCTGCAAAGTGCATTGTTTTCAATGAACTAAACATCTTTTAAATGACCAAAATGTGAATGCATGAATGTGATGAAAAGGAAAAGTTATGCATAAATAAAATCTAGTTTAAAATGTTCATTTCTTGGAAAGAAAACAACATTGCTGTCCATGTTCAGTGTCTCATTGAACAGTTCAGCTTTAGTAAGGGTTTAATGGTAATTTCCAAAGTTTTCCACAAAGCCTTTGTGCAACATTACTGTTCCAAGAGCAAAGACAACCTAAGAGCTGCCTGGAAAACAAAGTCCCATATTCAATAGTGCTCAGGGAAACAAGAGGGGAATGACTACTGCTGTGCTCTACTCAATGAAATTGAAAGTAAATAGGATAGGATAAGAAAGAACGTTATGAATTTCTATCAAAAATGAATTCAACATTCATCTTTCATTCTCGCACTTGCTCTCCATAACTCCTTATCCTAATACAGGGTCACGGCGGTCTACAGCCTATCCTGAAAGTGCAGGACACTAAGCTAGTCAGGGTACCATGTCCTGTACAGTGGAAGTTAAACCCTTAGGGTCTTGAGCCAACGCTAAGCCATCGTAAGTCTGCCACACATTTATACTCCTTCACACACTATGGGCAACTAAGAGTCATCACTTCACCTAAAGCACATGCACAATATAGACTGACCAAGGATTACACCTTCATCCAAACACACACCAGTGTTCTGCTGTGCCACCATACCACCCTTCCCAGCACGTGTAACTTTGATTATCTAAGAATGAGGAGGCAATATCAACAAATTTTTTGAGAGAAAATAAGGGGGAACTTATGACAGAGAGGCTCCTGACCTCTAGGATGTGGTCACCAGGAGCCAGTTTGCCACCACGGGCTGCCAGTGAGTCATGCAGGACTTCCTGGATGACAATGTTTCCCAGAGGAGTGTCTTTTCCACCCACGATGCGCATGCCCAGTTCTTCTCTCAGGTCTTCTCGGAAGATCTCCACCACGCTGGCCTCCGCAAGGAGGCTAGACCTGAGGGGCACTTCTGGAAAAAGGGACTAATATAAGAATCGGCTTATAATTACAAATATCTACACTTCAAACCACAGTTCATTCCCAGTTCTCACTCCCTTTCACACTAATTAATGTCCAACCTGTAACTGAGGAATTGATGGCATGAATCACGAAAAGTTTACACAGTCTACATTTTTAAGGTTTTATATCATTCTCCCCCAGAACCCGGCAAAATAATGCTAAGCAATTGTGGTAGATATGGAAAAAGACAACAAGAAATAAATTGCAAAATTGAATTGACTGATAACTTTGGACTATAAGTATTTAATCTCACAATAAAAGGCTCAACTACCACAATTTATGTTGTGGATTCACCAGTTGCAGCCAGCAACTTGGCTATGAGTGATAGAGAGAGTAAATGGTGTCAGAGCAACTCTACTAATAACAGCCCAAACCTCCCCACCTTCTGCAACACCTACATCAAAGGATATATCCATTTCCCTTGCATGACCAGCTCAGCCAGAAGGCCACTTCCCTTCCTGCACCCTATGTTCTGTCTAAACTTTTCACACTCTGACATTCCACAGCTGCCTTCGTCATTCCAGCCACCCTGACACATTCCAAACACAGTCTCTCAGGAACCTCTGCCACCGTTCACACTAAAACCACAGCAGGATGTGCAGCCATCAAGTAGCAGTATAGTATTTCTTCAAAACAGTAAACTGCATGTCCAAATAATGACAGTAATGCCTCTGTTCTTCCCTTGAGCATTATACCAAAAATTAGCAAATATATAAGGGCATAACAAGCCTGTGTTAGGACATAGTACAGAAAAGTGCCATGTTTTGATGACCTGCAGATTTGCTCCTGTTCCCCTACCATCCTCAGCCTCTTCAAAGGCAGGATTGATGAGACCTGGATCAGCAAGGCTATTATGTGGGGTTGGCCCAGACAGTACAGGTAAGGGCTCTACATTGGTATCTGGCTCCCCTTCAGGTTGCTTCCCACTGAGCTTGTTCTGTGCAAGTCCCTTCCTCTGCTCCATCTGCTCCTGGATCTGCCGGAACCCTGGGCATCTGAAAGGATCACACCCAGTTTAGTGTCCTTGCTCTCTATTACAAACAGAGATGCACATATAAATAGGCAAGTAGAGGGATATGTCCACACATAGTTAAAGCCCCCAGACAGGTAATAAACCATGAATGGGAACATATACATTTGCATTAAGTGGTCCAGTATGTTTCTGGTCATAAATGTACTTTCATATAAAACTAAATATACAGTAAAGTCCCATCATAGTGCAATAAGTGGGGTCCAAAGAAGTTGAATCATGTAAGATGTGGGGTCACTTTATTGCAAAGTTAATGACAAACAATATTTTTCAGTCAGTCTTCCAATTGTTTTGTGAAAAGAAAAAAAAGAAAAAAGTCAGAAATGGATTGATTATCATTATAAAACAAAATGTAATACTAAGAGATTAGTACTAATTGAGTGAAGAATGTGGACCCTTCCCATCATCCCTTGCCATGTAGTGTTTATATGTTAGTTTAGTTGCGTTTAATAAGTGTTTGGTGTATTGTGTCAATGGTTTCATTTGGTCTCCTCCATGAGGTTTGTACCTGTATTGTACTATTTATGGCACAACCCTGGCTCTGTAAGTTTTCTGTTCTCACAATACTTTGTTGATACTGTACTATACTTAAAAAAATAAATAAATAAAAAATCAATAATAAAAAAATAAAAATAAAATATTAAAAAAGACAAGTACTTGATCAATTGCTCTTGGTCGGGGGGGCATACTGCAGTTGCATTAAAACTTCAAACATAAAGATAGTGAAACTTATACTGTACACAACAGATTATACACTGAACTGAGAATGACTCCTCTTTTGGGTCTCTTTCTAGCCTCCTCCCTCCCCCCACAGGACAACAGGAGCCAATTGCTAATGGCATTACATGTTATTGTAGGGTTTTGCTATAAAAAACAAAGAAGATGTCATTGATCAACAGATCATTTCATTTAGGGTACCAAAAAAAAAAAAAAAAAAAAAAAAAAAAAAAAAAAAAAAAAAAAAAAAAANTAAAAAAAAAAAAAAAAAAAAAAAAAAAAAAAAAAAAAAAAAAAAAAAAGCCCAGTCATGAATACATGTCTGGAATGCAGACGTGCCGCTGTGGATCAATGCAGTTCAATCCCCCCCTCGATTCACACACAATTAATAACCAAGAATATTAACACATTAGTCACAGCCAGTTACTTGGTTTTCCCTTTCAAAAAGATGTTTTCCCCACTTTACATGCTGCAGGCTTCATCAGAAGTCTCAATGTCCTGCAGATGTCTGGCTGACTACAGCTGTTGCTGTGAGTAATGGGGGAAGAGAACAACTCACCCCTTAAGGGATCATATCACGGTTTGTGTTGCCTATGGCTTTGCTGCACAGATATCTAGGTTTGCAGGGCAGGGACTCCAATCTGGGTCCCCCCTTTGGAGCTCATGGAAATTTAGTGAGCCATTACTAGAAGTCCTTGGCTTTTAAGTGTAAAACAGATGAGAAAGCAAGTCCACTCTCCAAACAGCCTCTACCAGAGACATGCATACAGTGTCCTCCTCCAACCTCACCTGTTTTGCAAGTGTGGCTGCAGCTCACAGCGCTGCATGGGCTGGTTGCACTGGAGTTGGAACGGGCAGAGTACATTTAACTTGTCTAACAGATTGCGCACCAACAGGCTGGAGGGTCGACACTGGTGTAGTTGCAGCCGTTGCCGGTCCACAGGGCAGAAGTCGTGTTCACGCAGGAAGTCACCCAGGCAGTGAGCACAGTAGGTGTGGCCACAGGGTGTGTCCATGGGGGTGAGCAGTGGTTGCAGACAGATGTGGCACACCAACTCGTCATCCACCTCATCCCTGTACTCATATAGATGGTTCTCCTGCGTGTCGTGAGCCTGGCCACATTCGTGACACAGTTGTGACAGGGTGGGAACTGATGGGGACGTCCAAGGCTCTGTCATGGCTGTGTGCTTCAACTGCACCCCCAGTCACCTAAATCAGTCTCTAAGCTGATTGGACTTTAACCTTGATCATTACAGTTGCAGTGACTCAAAGGCAGGTCATCTATGTATGCTCCAGGACTCCTCATATTGGCTTACTGCATAGAATGGGGGGGGGAGGGGAAACCACAAGGACTGTAGTCGGTCAGCTTAAAATAAATGAATAAATAAATAAAAACAGTAATAATTGTAACAGTGACATGGCTTGGCAGTAAATTTTAGGTGAAACTGAATAAAAACCTGAACTGAGTGCTTAAACTCATTTCCTCCACTTTAGCTTCTGCACAAAAGGTTTTGCACTACATGGAAAGTTAAATTGGCTAAAGTAACGGGGATGTGGAGTAAAGCACAGCTGAAAGGGAAGAAATAACAGCATTCTACTGAGACGCCACAAACTGAACCATGCAACAAAGCGGTACTAGGTGTCAATAGCCTCTTTTGTGCAATCAGAGGATGGAAATTTCTCTCTGTGGCCTTTTAGTCTCTGGCAACTCCCTCTCTCAGTAAAGAGGGCTGCAGTCACAAGTAAGGTCTGCCTTGCACAGCCATTCCAGGCACTCCTGCTACAAAAAAGGCCAAGCATACCAGAATCCTCCTCCTCCATTAACCTGACTCGCATGCATTCCCCTTCCTCCCCCTCATTCATCAGCTGTGTGGGAGAACTTAACCAGCAAATATAAACCTGCATCAATGTTCTTTACTCCATGACCACAAGAAATTAACTATAAATTCAAAAATCACTAAGTATTTTTTCCACAAACATGTAGCACATTACATGCTTTCAGTCAGTCACATTACCTATTCATAAGGTTTAGTTGATAATCAGGTGACTATCACTTTCAGAAACTATTTTTTTTTTTTTTTTTTTTTTTTTTTTTTTTAAAAGCCACCCACACTTCACACTTATCTTTATATGCTGTAGTGAGAATTGCATCCACTGTTGGGACATACTATGTGACCCCCCCCCCCCAAAAGGTCAAAGGGTACAGAAACACAGCTTCCTTTTTCTTGCTTCATTCATCATGAGTTGTGAAACTTCAAACCTCCCATCATTCTGCAGCTCAAGACAATACACTGTGCTGGGTGCCTAGTGGCTGGCAGTAACCATACCCCTGCACCTCCAGACAGAGTGTGTGTGTGTGCGCGTGTGTGTGTGTGTGTGTGTGTGTGTGTGTGCGCGCACACAGCATGCATAATTTCCCCAGGTGCAGCACGGGAAAAAGCTCCACTGTTAAGACCGGAGACTGACCAAAGACTCATCTAGTATAGTGGCAGGGTGGTTTGCTAGTACCAGGTAAAGAGGGACAAAGAGAGAAATATGGGCAGAGAAGGCAACAGAGGAAGGAAGCAAGAAAAACTAGAACTGTAGGGGAGAAAGTAAGGGAACAGAAAACACAGAATGCAAGAGAAAGATAAACCACAGAAGAAGAGTTAGGAGAAGAGGGCATGAACAGAAATAAAAGACAGAATGAGTAAATGTTTTTTAAATTGCAAACAGTGCACTCGGAGAAGCTAACCTTTGACAACATTAGTGAGAAGGCTGCAAAATGTCTGTACATGTACCTTCCGAGGTCAAACAGGACAACCCACCTCTGGCACAAAGGATGAATTCCTGTTTGCAAGCAAAGAAGCTATACCTCCTTGAACCTCGCGTTATTGGAATTCCCCGACTAAAACCCAGCATGTTCTCCTTTGTTTAAAAGTAATCCATTTGAACATAATTTAAAAAGAGGACTTTCACGCCTTTATGATGCAAGGCAAAAAAAATGTAAAACCAGTTACAAATAAAGAATTTTCTTCAGACAAAGGTCATTTTTCTTCATCTTCAGCCCAATTTCTCCCCATTCCAGACTACATCCTGAAGTATGATCACAATACAGTCAGGGCGAGAGCCTGTTAAAACCTGCCGCAGGGAGCGGCGCCGGCTCCAGTGCTGAGATAAAAGTGAAGTCCGAAGCACAATCTTCGATCTGCACTGCTGACATAGCAGTGCGGCGTATGCCAATGCGTCCGGGGAACAGGGACGCGACAGAAATGGAGAGAGAGGGGTGGAAGGGGGAGGCAAGGAGGGAGAGGGGAAAACCTAAGGGGAAAATGACACTCGACTGTTAATCCCACAGATTAGATGCAGGATGCAGCAAAACCCTGATTAAAGAGGCCTGTGGAACAGGAGCCGCCCGCCTGATGCACTGATGTACCCTAAGGACTCATTTGGCTTTCCACAAAGCCTGTTCATTGATGGTGGGTGGCATCAGCATTGCTCTCAGACACAGATGAATCATTTGAAAAGAATAGCACAAGCACAGATGTCTGTACATACATATATACTGTATATGTAGCCAATATGTGCCTAAAATGAAAGTCATCCTTAGTGGGGTTTTTTTTAACACCTTCCTAGGGACACTCTTTTCTGCAGTCCCTCCCAAGTCCCATAATGTCTGTATCATTTATACCTATTTTACACCACACTTACACAAACATAGTCAGACATTTATACAAAACTCAATTGAGTCATACTGTTCAGACAACAAGATCATGTGTACCCATTTAAGAAAAATAATCATTACCTGCTCTGTTGTATTGTGTTAGAGTTGTGAGAAATCACAAAATCCTTCCTTACACCAGTATTAAGCAACACACCTCTTGTTCATGTACCTGGACCAACGGAACTCAATAGACGCACTCAAATTCAATTCATTCTGAAGCGAGTACAAAACTTGCATGTTGTGGTAGCTTATATATTATTTGGGCTATTTTTTAAGGAAAAAAAATTTCTAGTGCTACTTAGTCTTCAAAGCGCTTGTCACCCATGTCATCAAATTGTTTAGTATCTGATCCAATCACAGAAGATGCAATGATGTGACTATGAAATAACTTCTGATTTCCAAAAAATTTGCACCTTTTTTTGTAGGATAAACAGAAGTGAAAGTTGGTTGGTAGCAACAGGTTTAATTTTTTTTTAACCAAGAAGTAATACCTTCCATATGTGCTGCTAAAGATGAGAAAGACAACCAGAGCTGTGACCAGATACTGTGTTGGATGGCAGTCCAGGAGCAGGTCACCACTGTCACGGCAGCCATTAACCAGCTGTCAGTCCACACAGGTACTATTCCCTTAACTGCCACCAGCAAAGGTGATGTCCAACACAAGCAACATCAGATCCACTGTGGGTTCATCAATAAACATCTCTATCACCACCAGCTGCATGTCGTTGCCTCACTTTTAACACAGTGCAGAATTTACAATTTCACGTTTACACCTCACTTGTTTTTTAATGTGTTCTTGGAAATCTGTTCGTTATTTAGAAAATGCTGTTATACCCCAACACTGGAGGCATGAGCTCAATGATGTAACAGTTTTATACATTTTAATAAGTTAGTGACAGGACGGAGGACAGTGACAGCTCGAGACCGTCCATATATACAGACCCAGCTGGTCAGCAGCAGCCTCGAGTGGTATCTTTTACACACCGAACGCGTGAATATTTTATCACAGGGTATATATTTCCTTACCACCATTATTTTCGAGCAGAGCGCGTTCGGTGTTTGTGTTTCTGAGGCGTCGTTCCTTCTGGCGTCAAGGAACAATAAAACTGGCCTTACCTGTGTTCGCCTTTTCCGGAAGCTGTAAAACCCACCGAACACGAAAAAACCAAACGCGACGAACAGACAAACCCGCCCCTGCCGGCGGACTTGACTCCCAGGACGAGTTTTTACGTCAGGTCCGGCACCTTCACTAACACCTGAGCGATTTATTCACTTTTTCGGCCACCTACACCTGGACGCGGTGTGTATTGTCAGGTGCGCTCGCGCACGCGAGCCGAAACCTCCCTCGCCCGCGAACCGGGGGGAGGAGCCGGCGCGGCGTGGCGCGGGAAGCGCGTGCTCGCAACGCCAAATGTCGCGCTTCTGCATTAACATTTATATTTATTTATCTGTCAGACGCTGTTTCCCCAAAGCGACTCACTGCGTTAACCAGTTTATTTACACAGCTGAGTGTTTCTTAATTTAAGCAGTTTAAAGCAGATAAATTCGGCTGTCGGTGAGATTCGAAGCCGCATCTTTCGAAACCAAGAGCAAGAGCGCTGCTCGCTCCCCTCAGCTTGTGTTAGGCTTGTTATATTAAAGTCCGGTTTAAACTTTTAATATTTTACTAGGACCGAATTTTAATGCAACAAATTATAACTTTAATCTACTATTGTGCATGTTTGTCATTAGAGGCGGCACAGCAACTTGTGCGTTTTTGGTCACCATAAATATATGATGAGCACTATAACCCCCCATGACGCCCAATGACTTGAAAGGATTTTAACCGTTAAGCAGCGCGGACAGTCGCACCCGCCGCTTGTAAAACTGCATTTTCCGCCGATTTATTGTCACAGTACAGGAGCACAGTGGAAAAATGTAATAAAGGCGTTTCAGTCTTACAGTGAGCTAAAAGGGAGAACAGACAATAATAACAGATGGAGCCGCTTCATCTGTGCCCAGAGTCGGCGGTAAAATTGGGAAGAAAAGCTTCTCCCCGCCTTGCACGTCCTTGGTGTGTTTTCGTCTAACTCCTCCACCCGCCATACACGTTCAAATGTTTATTTTTTAATTCCCTAAGTAACAGCACTAGAAAGTAAATTACGAGCTCAGATATTGGCTTACTCTGTGTAAAATAATAGGCATGCCCACGTGTTCTGGCCCGTGGTGAGAGCAATAAAATATATTAGTTTTCAATAAAAAGGTTGAGCGCTGTACGGTATTGGGGATTAAAATGAATGTGCGAGAGTGCCACCTTGTGGTCAACCGTCAGAATGACGAAACCTCCTTTAAACCTTGTTTGTCCGCCTTCCCTCCTCACGCATTCGCAGGAGAAAATCAATAAATATAATTTTAAATAAACAAATCAATATTTCCGAAGTCCTATATCTCACTCATTATTAGATATCAGTTTTACTCCGTTATACACGTGAGTAAGAAACGGTTTCTTGGTACAGGTTAAAATGGCAGCTAAAACATATTATGGGTGAACATACAGTACAGGGATGCAGGTAATGATGATCCCTAACATTTTCTTTTTATCTGCTGTGAAACAGCAATGACAAGTTTCTTCTACCTTGAGATTTGTTATTTAAGTAATGGTTACAACAAATGTTTGCATCTTTCCTTTCAGGCTTGTATTTAAGCCAAAAAGCTACACAGCTTTCCAAACCAGGTCACATGAGCTTCTGTACATATGCTTTCCTAATATATAGTATTGGTGTCTATAGTCCCAGTGTGGCTTTGAGTTCCAGGACAGTTCTGCACATTTACATCCTAATTTCACAGTTTACTCACGATTTTAATTTCCTAGAAGTGCTTTAATAATTTCTGAAAGGGATGGGAGTCAGTCAAAGGACGGACCACTGTGATTGAGAGTATGAGCTGGATGGACAGTTATAGCCCAACAGTGGTCATCTTAAGAGCCATCAGTTACTTTAATCAAGCACCTTATTAAAATAAATGACCTGAACCATCTGCTCCTCCTTCAGCTATACTTATTGGTGTCCATTATGACCCCCCCCCCCCAGGTCACATAATGCAACTTCCAAGGATAATTGTAAATTATTAATATATGCTATATCTACCATGCACTCTTTTCATCTTACTGAATCACATAACACTTACAGTTAGACATACACTTAAAAAAAGTACCAGGGTTAAAAAAAAATGCAATAAAATAAATGGAAAAAAATAGGGGGAGACATTTGTGGCCTTTGAATCATCTCAGTGAAGACTGTTGCTCTTGGCCAAAAAGGACAACACTCCTGACGCGCACAAACACACACACACCCCTGCGAGTCCACCTGCGCAGACATACTCGCTTGCATGTATGGCCCACAAACAGACATATGCAAAGACAAATATGTGTGTGCAGAGACGCAGGCGCACACACCCCGAGACGCAGGTGCAGTAAAAACTGCCCCACTGCTGAGCTGTTGGCTGGAGGGCTTGTAAAGCTCCATCAGGTCTGTGGTCAGTCCTGCAGCCTGCTGCCCAGTCCCACCCCCACTCCAGACATTCAGGCATCTGTTTCAGGCCATAGCTTGCTAGCCACCTCCAGGCACTGTCTGGTCTGCACATGCGGGCCCTGGTCACCACACCCCCCTTCTGTACAACCACCAAAGGTCTGTCCTAAATTGGACCCTATCTCCTGCTTCAAGAAGACAGTGTGAATGAAACACCCCCCCCTTTTCCTGATTTCATTTGTTAGGTGACCACTTTATTTGTTTTTTACTGTTACATTCTATGTATTTCATTTTCTGACATTTCATTTTTCAAACATGCATGTTTTGGATTCCACCTGAAAAGAACTTTACTCTTCTTCTTGACATAATGGAAGGAGGTCAGAATGGATGTTTGGTCAGATCTCAATCCAATGTTCTTACGTAATGTCTAGAAACAGCAGACATGGATTTCCATGTGTTTGGAAACAAGGTAGTATGTTTGTATGTTTCAGTGCAGTGTCTAAGATGCTTTCCTCGTCGGGGTATGATTGTTCCCACTTGAGTGTTTGCCCACCTCGTATCCATCTCCCCTATAAGAGGCAGATTTGCGGCTGTTCGTACAAGTCAAGTGGCCTCGCTTGACTACCCAGCAAGACCCAGCAAGACACTTTGTACCTCCTTATCACCGCGCTGCAGATCAAAGCCCCACTGTGATCCTTGTCAGACCACCCCTCCCCACACCTCCAGCCAACAAGCCACCATCCCCCTTCTAAAATGCTGCTACCCTGGGCTCTGCTTCGGCCTTCCTCTCCTTATCAGTTAAACTGAGACCATTCGCTTTGAAGGAGAGGGTCCTGTCTGCGCTCAGGGGTGAGGTGGATCCAGGGAAAGGGATGGGGGTTGGTAGTGATGAACTGTTTTGACTTTAAGCATTTTAGTATTATTATACTTATCATTTTTATTAAATAAATATTATCAATTTAATTATCTCTATAATGCATATATGCTTTTTAAACCATGCCACATTGTCATTTTAAAGGGACTTTAAATAGATTTGACATAAATGCTTGGCATTAGTGAAAATTACAAATTAATTTTACTGCTACAATATCTAGTGCCCAGTGATTCTGGGATAGGCTAAAAAACACCAGGGCTCTGACCAGGATTACGTGGTTAAGGTTAATGGATGATGGATGGATGGATGGATGGATGGTTGGACTTAATATTTTAGAATTAATTTTGCATGTAAAACATTTGCAGGTACTGATATGTCTCGGTTTATACCCACAGTCGGGATCTGGATACTAGATATGTGAACATTGTTCAACTGAATCTGAATCCCACTTCTATATGATTAAGATGCAATTCATTAAGATAAAATGTCACCAAGAGAATGAAACAGATACCGTGAGCAGACAGATCCTGCTGTCCAAAGTCACGACCTTGTCCTGACCTGGAAAAAGGAAGTGGTTTCACTTCAGATGACAAAGCAGGAGAGGAGGAGCAGAGGGAGTCCTGGCTGGATTCAGACAATGGAGGTGGAAGCGGGGAGTGCAGGGCACGCAAAGGCCACCGGCCTCCCCCACCGGCCTGCTCTCAGCCACACACTGCCAGGGTGCAGACGCAGCACCATGTAACGTGACCTGCAGCTGTGAGCTGTGTGGCCCATGTTGGATGCATCCAGCGGCTCAACCCTGAGCTGGTCTGTTTTTACCCCAGGTACCAGGGCCTGCAAAGAAAGTGGGCACCTGGAACCTGCTGTTGTCCAAAGAGAACATTATCACTACTGCTTACTTCCTGTCAGCAATAGTTTGTAAAAACTTTGTATAACTTAGAACTTGATGATACCGACCAACGTACTGAATGTTCACCTTTCTTTAGGTCGAACAAGCAGCTCCCCACCATTAATTTACTGTCGGGCAGCAAGAAGAGTAGTGAACGGTCACCACCTTGCAGCTGAAAGATTCAGATTAGAATCCCATCTCCTGCTGCAAGATCCTTGAGCAAGATACCTACCCAGAATTGATACAGTAAACATTACCCTGCTGTTTGAATGAGTAAATCATTGCAAGGTGCTTTGGAGAAAATGTTACACAAAATCAGGAAACACAAGATTTGAACAAGAGAGTCTCTAATGAAGTGACTGTATGCGAGTGTGTGGGTTCTCAGAGGAACAAAGCAGGCAAACCCAGGTCTGGGATGCCTGGCCTCCAGCCAAAGTTATGGGTGACCTCGGTCATCTGATGACACTGTCCTTGCCTTTCCCAGGCACAGGTCAAGGTGTGGGGCTTGAATATCAAAACAGAATCGAAGCCTTTGAAGTTGCTTGAAATACAAACACTGTAAGAGCCTGTTTGTCCCCTATAGTTATTTGCAAGCAGCCCACTGAATGGGAAGTGCCTTTCAAAAAGTGGGAGACCTATTTTACAGTAGCCGGGGAGTCTCAGCAGGCTGGGGGGGGGCCTTTCTGGGAAAGCCAGCTGGTTTCATCCCCTCTGAATTGGATATTGATTAATAAGCCAAACACTTGAAAATATATGGGGGTCAGCTGCATGATGGCCTGTGATTTAATAGCAAGAACTGTTAATGCACTTCCAGGCATGTGGTTACCCACTTCATCACAGCCTCAAAGATCTGCAAAGACATTATTCCTTCACTGTTGAGTGTCCTCTCCAGAAGTAGGAGAGGAACAGAGGTTCTGCTCAGCGGGTGCCAGACTCAAGTGCTGAACCACTGGTTTGCATGTTGTCTGGTGTTGGGTACAGTCCAGAGGAAGGTAACTGCATGGTGGCCCTCGGAAGGACAGCAGTTCTGCTCTGGTGTTTCAGCTGTTCCCATGATGCAGAACACATCATTACTGTGAGCCCACCATCCCTGCGCACCACGGGTGTGACAGATGTGTGTGTTTTCTCTGGAGGAGGGGCAAGGCTGCACACCGGAATGGTGTGAAAATCACAAACGCTCCTTTGTTTTCCTGCTTTGTTTCAAGCTTTCTTAAGAAACACTTAGCTTTTCATGAAAGTCTAGGTTCTCGCTGTACTTCTAGTTGTGCCAACAACTAGCTGAGATGCATTATACATTCTGCTTAGGTACTTTGTTTAGAATAACAGCTTTAGATTTCTTAATCATTTAAAACTACAGTCTGAAGTGGACGGTACTCTGCCTCTCGCCCTGTTCTTCTAGTATAGTCTCTGGATCTCATCCCCCTACCTTGGACAAGCAGTTAATGATGATGAACATATATAAACATCTAAATGTTACTTTAAGTTGTTTTGCTTTGGAGTAAATTATCCCCTTGTGTAGCAGAACATCATATGTCCTATCTAAGGTGGTGGTTGTGCTGTGTTTCTCAACCCTGTGTTTTCTATAGTCAGAAAGATCTGTTCCGTAACCTGGTTCAGTTTACGTGCCCAAGATTGCTTGTGAACCCAACAAGGTCTGTGATAACAAGGAGGAAATGTTAGTACTATTTGGTCTTCCTGCACATGGACCACCCTGCACCAAGGCTCAGCTACAGACTGAAAGGAGAAGCCATGCGTCACCTTCTACAATCATGCCTCCTTCGGAAAACACATGTAGTGTCTGCTGACCACAGGTAAACAGTGGACGGGTGGAGGTGGAGTCAGCAATCTGTCACGCCGCCGTCCATCAATAATGACATCGCTCTGAGCGACGTGCTCCCTCATGTGACCAACAAGGTCTATTTTCTTGAAAGCACAGTTAGTCAATAAAGCACGTCTGGTCAGAGACAGAAATAAACTCCATGTGCTTGAGCGTGTCCTGAGATGCGGGCGCATCAGTATGTCCAGTAGGCTGTGCTTCTCCACCAGCTGCTGCTCCGGTGCCCATGCCAGGCACTAGGTAACCATGGAAACATAGATGTTTCCTTTGTCACATCTCATGCCAAAGTACTTCATAACAAAATTGGAAAGCCAGTGAGATGAACATATTTTTAATGAAGCAGCAGTGGGTAGTGAGTTCCAGTCCAATCTGCTTCTATAGTACCCTTGAGCAAGGTATTTACCCCCGTTTTCTCCATTAAAAATTACCCAGCTGTATAAATGGGTAAGTCATTGTAAATAGCTCAGTATACAAACCTAACCCTGTGAATTGCCTTGGTCAAGGTATCAGCTAAACAGTGGTTAATGGTTAAAGGTGCACCCAGCAAGTATATGTCGCATAAATAACCAGCATCCGGGAGGTGTAGTGAAACAGGGATGTAATCACTTGGCAACCGCTGGTCAGCAGACAGGTTTTATTAGACCATCACCACACGCAGTGGGAACACAGTCATCCTAGGGATGCCAGGGAAGGTCCCTGTGAAGCTTGAACAACCCCAACCACATCCTCGAAACATTCAACTCACAACTCCCCAAGCACACCTCCTCGGAGGGCACGCCACCCTATTGTCTCACTTTAAGGACCACATGCACACGGGAGGGAGATCAAAGGGCACTTACAAAGGAAGTTTTGGGTTTTTATGGCCCCCAGGACTGAAGATGCCTCCCATTCTCACTACCACATCCTTCCATCATGGCGATACAGCTGAAGGCCCTGATAGCAGGGACCCTCCCACAGGCAACAGGTCTCAGTCTGCCTTTGTCTTCAGTTCTTTCTCCAGCCAGGGGACTGGAAACCAACGATTCTACAGCACTTAGGACACAACGTTGACCCAACTATAAAACTCGGAAACAACAATTCGAACTAACCATTCAGCATCATCCTTCTTGGTATGGAAGCAAAATGAAATTAAACCAAATACCTTTAGGGCTCCAAACAGATTATGAGAAACTTTTAAGAAGGATTTTGTCATCTTCTCCTTTTGTAGGAGCAGACTTTCAGGCTGTACTTAGACAGTGCTCACCCCCCACCCAGTGCCACACCCTGCCCCATCCCCAGCCCTGAGGCTCAGATGAGAGGGACCCCCTTTGAACCGGCTGTCACTTCCCCTTGCAGGCTGTGTTATTCCAGTAGCCTTTGTGCAGGGGCCAAGTGGTCCGGCCTCACACAGGAGGTGGACTCTTCACAGGGGGTTGAGGTTGTCAGCACAGCAGGGGTGAGGAGTGGCAAGGGAGCACTGCCCCCCATAAGGCAGACACAGGCAGAAAACAAACACTATCCCAGACAGGAAAGGAGCAGCAAGACCCTGCTGGGCATGGGCGAGAGAGAGCAAGCGAGAGAGAGAGAGAGAGAGAGAGAGAGAGAGAGAGAGAGAGAGAGAGTTTTGATTTACAGTAATTCATATCTTTATGTTGTATTGATATTATCACACTGCAGGGGACAATAGGGTGGTGCAGCTTTTCAGTGTTGTAAAACAAAGACAGCAGAGCCACCAATGAGCCACCAATGACCCTGCAGAAGTACTTAGTGACCTTGAACCTAGATGTAGATCAAAAAAATGGAATATTCAGTTATTATTCTTTTGATAACTCAACATTGAACATAATGTGTCAACGCGCAGACTCTTGTCTGAAACCAAATGTAGATGCTATTTGATTGAAAACAAATAAAACTTGTGTCCAGAAACAAATTAAACTAACTATTGATGGTGTTCCAAAAGCGCCATCGAGCGGTTAATTTAGAAATATGCTGTTCACAGCTTCCAGCCTCACCTTGATCCTCTAAGTAATCTTAAAGCGCCACCTACCGGCCAGTTGGGGAAAGCCTCATGATTATTTTTGGACACTATGCTTAATAAAGTAATTGTTTAATTGTTAACTGTTTGTGGTTAATTGGTGTTTTAATTAATTTAATTAATGAGATTAATCTGTATACCTTTCCTGTTAATTATTAACTAACCTGCTAACGATACTTAAGCAGTTCCACTGATCACAGGACAGGTGGTATGAGATCCACCCAGCGAGGTGGCAATTAGTTTGGATTTAAATTTTAAAAAAGAAAACAAAAAAAAAAAACCAGGAACACCGTGATTAAGTTGTCCAAATAAAGGAATTACAAATGATTTTCTTTAACATTTTATTGCACTGTGATGTCATAAGTGTCAGGTGAAGACTGGTTTATCTCAGACCTTTTTCTGGGCAGCTGAGTCACCGGTCAGGACCGCAGTGATAGTTTTAGCAATCTTAACAATTCTGTGTTTTACTAGACACTTTGCTTTTAGTAAAAAGCAGGATTGGAGGGTGGAATAATGCAGGAATTGACACTAGCAATTTAAAATAGTATCTTTCTTTGGTATATTCCAGGAGGGGTGGAATTCAAACCCAAGATATTCTAGTCAAAAAATATGCGCGCTACCCGCTGTAATACCTTTATTAATTGATTTTTTTTTGCATTTAACAGCAAAACTGCAGCGTTAACGTTACGTTCGGCGTCTGATGTAACTGCGTCGTACACGTGACGCAACTACGTTCGTGTTTCCAACTCATTAGAAATTTTTCGATATTCCAGGTGGTGTTTCTAGCATTTAATAAATTCGACTCCGCATTAACCTCACTTAAAGTGAGAAGTACCACTGTTCAAAATTTTGAATCTGTGGCTTGAAAAACAAAGCTTGAAGAACAGCGGCTGAGACGTTTATACGAGGTGCGTCTTTTTCCACATAAAGTCTTGTTACACGTCTTACACCAGGATATCAACAACCCTCATTTTACAGAGAAACGTCCTTAACCACCACACTAACTACGTGCCTCCAAGTACAATATAGCGCTTTTAACAACTTCACAGCTCATTATTAAACATATTAAATTCCCATAGTGAGCAGCAGAGATTGAAGAATCAGTTAAAAACACCATTTTCCAAGTTCAGTGGCCAGGAGGGGGCGCTGTTCTAGCCAGCTGAGAAATAAATGCACCCGCAGTGAAACTGAGCCGCAAACCTGCCTCCTAACACCTGATTCTCCTTTGCTGTCCTCCAAACAGCGGAACTAACCTATAAAGAGCCACGGACCTGTGGGGGAAACAGGTGTTTATTACAGAGGCACGCGCTGGACCCCCCCCCCCAGCGTGCCTGAGATACGCGCTCGACGTGACTGGCTGTCAGTTGGCCAGTGGGCGGGGATTCCAGCCAAACACAGGCCCACGTTGTTTGTATTTTACTAAAATAACACCTCGTGTCGGTCTTTCGAAGGAGCTCGATATGCTGCTGGGATCTGGTCCGACGGTGTGAGTCGGGTCGCTGCCGCCAATGGCCACAGTGAAGCGGGACGAGCGGCTGACGGCGTCGCAGGGCTTTTGTTGCGTGGCTTTCGCGGGTATCTTCAGCAAAACGGCCACGTCGCCCCTGGAGGTCGTCAAGATTTTGACTCAGGTGGGAACATTCCACAGCAAGAAGGGCTTTCTGAAGAGCTTTCTGCTGGTGCACAGCAGCGAGGGCGCGCGGGCCTTCTGGAAGGGGAACCTGGTCTCCTGTGTGCGGCTTTTCCCCTACAGCGCAGTGCACTTGGCCACCTACAAAAAGTGAGTCTGCTCAACATGACCTGTATGTTCTCATGGTAGTTTCATGACCTATTCGTTGCTAAAGCTACTTTGGAAATGATACTCGATTTAAACGACTGTTTCTGTGAGACAAATACAAAAAAAATAAGTAACTCCATGTCCCAGTTTTGCATGTTGCGATTATTCTGGCATACAAGATTGTAAAATGGTAACATATTCTTTTGGAACCGTTATGATGACATGCGAAATGACTGCTGTGTGAGACGTAAAAACCCTGTTTACATATCGTGTTCCGGTAATGTTGGCTGACTGATACTGTGGAAATTTTCGAAGTTTTTGAGACTTGAAAATGATATTGCTGTGTTATATGCTTATTGTTTGCAGGGATTTCCACGGGTCGCTTTCTCGCCTTCGTTTCCGCAAAACTTCACATTTTTTAAAGTTAAAAGTTCATTCTCGTTCACATTCCGTTACGGTTACGCGCACGTCGACTCTCCGCGTCCAATCAGAAAGCAGAGTCCGTCTCAGCAGATGGGTTACGCAGTCGCGCAGGCAGTCCCCTCAGGTCACGAGGACGCGCTGACTCTCCTTGTGTCCAATCAGACAGCCGATATCGACTCGGCAGATGAATACGTCACTGTGCCTCGAGCGGAACTTGACGGGAGCGCGCCTGGCTCTAACAGCAGGCGGATGGATTAGCTTTTGCCGGTGCCCATCGTCCAGTTCTGCAAGCAAAAGGTCTTCTCACTGTGAATACCAGAACTAAGGACAGTTCCGAGGCCTCCTGACACTAAAACTGCACTTTCCTTCTTTGTGCATCAGTCTCTATATCAGTAAATGCATCACTAACGTTCACTGTTTATCGTTTTTGCACATTGACTTGCAGTTTGTGTGAATGCATAATACACACACGTGGTTATTCACAGCAAAACCCTTCCTTATTAATATAATTTTAACAGCGATACTATTTTTATTTATATCATTTGGTGCAGTTTCAATTCATCTACTTGTTTTGTTTTCAGTTCCTGTTTCTAATTTCCAATTAAATGCAGTCTATTATTTACATCATTTGTTTTAAAAATGTTTAAATGTCCTGATTACACTATATTGTACGTGCTATAGCCTGCTTGTACAAACTGGAAGCTGTGAAATAAAAATAATATTTGAACGTTAATGTCATTGGCAGCTGGAAGTGTGACGCGGCTACGTGTCCCCACTGTGTTGACTGATCTACCTTATTCACGCTTTTGATTCTGCCTGCAAGGATTGTCCACCTGCACATGGATGAGCTGGGCCACATCACACAGTGGAGAGCCATTGCTGCTGGCGGACTGGCGGGCATCGTTGCCGCACTGGTGTCGTACCCCCTTGAGGTGGCCGAGACAAGACTGGTGGCTCAGAATGTACGGGAACCCACGTACAGGGGCGCGGTGCACGTCCTCACAAGTGTGTACCGCAGAGAAGGCCTGCGTGCCCTTTACAGGGGCTTCTCCCTCACAGTCATAGGTGCGGCTCTCTCTCGGTGTGAACTGCGGTGGGTTTGGTGCAGCTCAGCAAACATATACAGAACACTGTTGTGTGGGAAATATGTTCAACTTTCCAATGACCTTTTGTTGACAGTTAATGCTTGGCTCTTGTGAGGAGACTGGAGATGCAACACAATAAACATAACTCAGAAGACCAGCATGTTTTGAAATGCAAGAACATAAGGATAGAGAACAGAAGGGGTCCATAACCTTGTTAGATATTCCCACCTCTTTTCCACACACTCTTTCTTTGTTGGGTGGTGGCTGAGAATTGCTAATGAGAACCACGCTGCTGCTCTAAATACTGACTTGGCACAGTCAGAACAGCAGGGTCCCATGGTGTGGGCACACTTCTTTGTGGAATGTAATGGTACTCCAGAGATATAGCAAACAAAACCGATGCTGTACCTCCACCAAGGGCCTGATTTTGACACACTTCCCCACAGGGGCAGTTCCCTTCTCCCTGGGCTGCTATGCTATCTACATCAACCTAGACAGGCTCTGGCAGGAGCCCAGCTTCCGGTTCACACCTCTGCAGAACTTCATCAATGGCTGCCTGGCTGCAGGGCTGGCTCAGACCCTCTCCTTCCCATTTGAGACGGTCAAAAGGAAGATGCAGGTAAGATCTGCCTTCTGTTTAAATAAGCAAGAACCCAGTTCCTCATAAGATGCTACATACCACAACGTGATATGAAGAAACTTTATATTCTTGTCATGCTTGTCATGTACTCTGAGTCTACATTTATCACGTTTCTACACATTCAGAAATAGTTATTAGTCACTCCAACACTGGCTTGCGTTGTCTTTTGAAGAAAATAACCCAGGTTGGCAAGTAGCACAAACGGTAACGCCCCCCGGGCTGTGGTAGTACCACGCAGTCCTGTAGGTGGCGCTATAGGCATTTAAATTGTGTATGATGAAAACAAATATCATTCTAAATACCAAATAGAAGGACCAGTGTTCCGGTGCTTTTGAGAATTGTACATCTTTATACATTTTTAGTTGTTTAACTGATGCTCTTTTTATTCAAATGTTAAACCTCTTTTTAAATTCAGATTTAGTAACTAATTTCCCTTGAAATAATATTTCTGATTTATTTAGTGAAGAGAGAAAGAAAAGTAGATTTGTGACCAAGAAATTAAAGCTGGTGTTGTAGTTTTGAATGCATTAGTATTTGCCATCTAATATTTTTATTTTAATTAGAACTATTTAGCTGTATGTGTTTATAAAGTGCAAATCTGGAAGACTTGTGACCTGGAAACTCTTGAGGGAAATGTAAAGCTGTATGTGAATTGTCAATATAGGCAGAGGTAGACAGAAACATTAAACACAATTTCTGAAATCTGGTGTCCCTGAAAAGGGAAGTGACTGGGCGCAGCTTCTCAACCCTCATTCACAATTCATATTCACATCTCTGAAGCTGGATGTCTTTTCCAGAAACATGAGCACAAGAAAGGAAAAGGATTGCAGTTTTTTGTTGTTGTTTTGGCCTGCGTTGTGATGACAAGGCACATAACACTGGAGGGAAACTTTTGAAGCAAACTGGAGGAGGACTTGAATTTCCCACAAGTCTGGTTAAAGCAGTTGGGCTGGCAGCAGGCTTATTAGTCATTGTGGTTACTCCAGCCCAGCCCAGCCCAGCCCAGTCCTTGTGTGACTAAGAACTGAATCAATGTTGCATTCCAGTGTGGGTCCCACTAAACAATGGAGGGACTTTGTCGGAAATATCCATCTGTGCGGCAATCCAAAGAACTTCACTGCAAGGCCAAACGAATCCAGTCTCAGTCCACCTTTGTAGGGGGTAATAACAGTCACGTAACAGTGTGGCATGTAAAGTGTTGCTGTGAGGGCTGTGAGGGCAGTATACAGAATTGTCATTTCTGATCTCTTTTGAAGAAACCAAGCAGTTTGCACTGGCTCAAGGTTACAAGGTTGTCTGCATACCCCCTGGTAGAAAAGAAAAAGGTTACTGATAGAAGAAGGTAAGATAATACAGGTAATAATTAGTGAGGAGCATTTGGTGTCAATGTAGCTACAAAGACAGTGGATGAAATTAAATTGTTTGTATAGTCGCAAAGCTATTTTAACTTAACAGATCTGCACGTGCAGATATTTAGCCGTGTTTGTGATTAAAAGTGTAACATTTAATAAAGTTAAAACATCAATTTAATAAGTCATTTGGTAAGTGAAATGTTTGTGATTATACAGTTGTAATGGTACCCCAAAAGTTTACTTCCATGCTTAATGGGGTTTGTTGGCTCTCTGCCTACAGGCCCAGAGTGCTTTGCTACCACACTGTGGTGGTGTCGACGTCCATTTCAATGGGGTGGCGGACTGTTTCCGGCAGGTGGTCAAAACAAACGGAGTCCTGTCCCTGTGGAATGGCCTGGCAGCAAACGTGGCAAAGGTGTGGATCTCTGACGCGTTCCGTGTCATTCACGTGCATGACGTGTGTCTCCCCTTAGTTGCTGACAGTTTAATAACTTGGAAAATTAAGGTGTGTTGGTTTCCCAACTGACTTGGGCCAAAACAGCAGTAGGTAAACAGCTCAGCAATAAACCTGACAAACACATTTTTTCCTTGGCAAATGGTTTGAACTCATATTCTTGAAGATCTACCACTGACAGGTTAGACTAGGAAGGAATGTGGATATAACAAGTACAGCCACATCCCTGAACTTCAAAGCTCTCAGAGTTCATACAAAATGGTTAAAGTGTTGCTAGGATTATCAAGGGATGTTTTTGTACACAGAGTATAATCCAACTTATTATGAATGATTGAATGTCTGGTGAGTCTGCAGGGGTCCAAAGAATTTGAGCGAATGAACAGCATCACATAAAAAGTGATGCCATTAAAATACTATAAATATTCTCTACGTTGTTTTAAAAAGTAGAATTGAAAAGCTACTATATTAAATCAACTAAGTGAGCAGCCTTTTGTGATTTAGCAGTGTCTGATTTTATTCAGACTCATTGCTCAATAATGCTGGTTAGAACATACGTGATGCTCAGATCCAGACTAATACTAGCTTTTGTTCACAGAGAAAACATTTTTGAACATCAGTAAAAACTAAAGATTTTCTGGTCTAACACTGATGTTGCTGTATACATTGGTGGAACTATTATAATCTGTAACTTTTTTTTTTTTTCTCCCCCTCAGATTGTGCCCTATTTTGGCTTGCTCTTTGCTTGCTTTGAGACCTGCAAGCAAGTTTGCCTCTATCACAATGGATATATTGTGTCTCCGCTGAGCTACCAGTTGGCTCCAGGTGTGGATCAAAGCTTGAGGCCCTATGAGCTGCAGGAAGCTAAGAGATATCTCAGGAACAGGAACTTCTCCTCTCAGCAGTCCAACATGGACAATCGCTGGTGATGCTGACCACTGCTGCCAATGGCTTTAAAGAGTCAGCTGCTGCTTCTATCTGCACGTAGACTGACGGTTTCTCAAGAACTACCCAAGTGGAACCTAGATCCAGACTGGAAGCAGAGATATGAAACCAAGATGTTAATTTTGGGCCCTTTCTGCTTTGGGGGTTTATGAACCTAAGTTTGTAGCAGTAGCACAGCTGACAAACTGATAAGGAATCTGCATCTGTCTGGTGTCCCTGCAGGGTGAAATGCAGCTATAGCATTCTTACATTTTATGTTTGGGTTAAGCAGAGGTCCTCTCTGAAAACATACAAGGTATCACCTGTTTGTCAGGTTGCAAATGTAGGTTTCTGTGATTTACAATATGATTGTATGGATGAGCCCAGAGTAAATTCTGAACTGGACAAAAAGGTAGGAAAATGGAACTTAGGTTGTTTTGCTGCTAAAAAGGTAACAGCTTTGTAGGCTTAACTTTTGTCTGTGTGCTGTGCATCAAAACTTGAGCTGTACCTTCAACGTAGTTTGTTCAGGCCTTAGTTTTCAAATGAATTGACACCGTCACTGTGGAGTAAAGCTTGCGCTACTTTTGTTACACTATTCGGTAACTAATTACTGTGGCATTTTTGAAAAGTAAAACTGAAGTTTTATGCAAAAAGTACAGTCAGTTTACACTGCATTTTATCAGTTATTAGGGTGGCGAATACCTGTACCAAGCACATCCCTTTGAAGGAGGACAGGACTTTACAATTACCCTTTCACTGAGAAGCTTAAGCCCATACTGACTGAAACGGTTCTTATTGTAAGATGCAGGTAGCATAAATTACAGACCACCAGTTTGTTATTGAGAGAGACCACATGTTGTTCTTGGAGAAGGCTATCTAGTCAACCTTGAACAAGGGCTTAGTAATGAGCCATCCCTGTTGCATTTCATATTGCTTTTTTCTCAGGTTATTTCAAGAACTCCTATTGACCATATGCTAATGCTTTTCAGTGTGCTTTATTTATAAGCGTAAATATTAAACAGTCCCTTGTTTTTACTCTTGTGGCATTTTTGGTTCACTGTTTCAAGGTCATTTTTTTTTCTATGACTTAAACTGGAAGAGACAGCAAAGTGAATGATGGTTGTTAACCTTCGGCAGGTACTGTAGGTGACCTTTAAGTTTCAGTTCAGACAGGAAAGTGAACAAAAACTATTAATCGTTTCTTCCAAGCAAAAGAGGAAGGGATGATCGAATCAACCATCTGTATGCACAGTTTAAAACTGCCACAATAACATGGAAACTGTTGAAATGGGTGTGATGGTTGTAGCACAGATTTATTAAACTCATATTTGCTAGGGGAATGAAACGTGCACTAAAATGGTGTATGGAGTACGTTCCACATTAATGGCATAATAAGATTTTACGAGACGACAGTTAATTTTACTTGACTTACCGAAATATATCGTTTCCATTTACCACCAGCTTCCTTCCGCAATGGACGGACGAGCTGCCAATCAGCAGCTCCCGCGTTACCTCGGTTTCCGCAGTGCCTCATTGTTCGCGTGTTATGTCGCAGTTCCCACAGTATTCTCGCGAGAGTTTCATATCTTCGTTATATTCCTCCTCCTGCCCTGTAATCGGCCATTTCGACACGACCGGCATAGCGTGACAAAGTAGCTGCCGCTCCTCTTCGGGATCTACCCTTTTCAGTACCGCGCATCCTTGACTGCGAAGAACAAATGAGTGAGACGGCCATCTCTTTCGCCAAGGATTTCTTGGCCGGCGGAATTGCTGCTGCCATTTCCAAGACAGCTGTAGCCCCCATCGAGAGAGTGAAGCTGCTTCTTCAGGTAAGAGCCGGTCTTTTTAACTTTAATTCACCTTGAATAGTCCCAGATGTTAACGCCCGTTAAACAACTCCGGCTGTTGTTTGGAGACATATTTAATGACTAAGTATGAGAACAGATCAGCCTGTTTTATTTCTTTTGCAAATGCCCGATTGACGTGTTCAATGTCCGTTTATTTCGACAAGGCGTTGGTTGTCTCGCGCCGGCTGGTGTGAATTTTTACCTCAACATCTTCACCGCGGTGCTTTACTGCTATCGACAGTCATTTACAACATTTCTTGTCGAAAAGTGCAGCTTCTGCTCATTTTTCTTTGGATGCTGGTGAGACTGAGTTTTCTGCTGCCCCAGTTCTCATTCATTCGACCTCTTGGCCGGTGTCCTTGCGAAGGCCGTCTAAGGCCTGCTGAAGCTGCCGCTGCTCTCGCTCGACAGAGGTGTATGGAGAGGAAATGGAGGTCCTTCCCACACCCTCCTTATTGCAGTTTCCAGAGGTTAATTCACAACGCAGTTTCGATTTCTGCTTTAAAGTTGTAAAATTGGGAATTTTGACGCTACGGAGAGCCAAGGTCGCGACAAGGGGAGGCCTGACTGTCTGCGGCTCGCGCTTGGTTGGACTCCGGAGTCGCGATGCACGGACACAGCTGTGGGGGGGGGGGGGCTGCAAGTATTTGTCACGCGATTATATCATTTTAATCACGTCTTTACAGCATTGTAAGTATATCTTAAGACTGTTTGGTTGTAACGCTCATTTTATTTCGTGATTAAATGTCGTGCCGAAAAATTAAACTAAAGAAGGCGTCCGATTTGTGACGTTGGGGGGGCAAAGGCGAGACGGTGGACTCGGACTGGCGATTTTATTTTTTTTTAACAGCTTAAAAATAATTGTATGGTCTTTACGTGCATATTGTTTTCGTGCAGTAATCACGTGTTCGTCTGAATATTTTAAGCCACCATTTTGATTCAAAGGGCACAAATCGAGTTCCAGCATGTAAACTCAAGTACAGCTGTTGAGTCAGCTGGTCTTCCCTGATTTTGCCTGATAAAGGTAGCTGTGGGAGTGTGTGCTCCCGTCTGGGCTTTAAGTCTGGCACAGCAGTACTTAATAGTTTTAGTTCAGGACTTAGTTGTCATTGTAAATCTCTTATGTGAAAAGTGACTTTGAGTCACAAAGCTCTTTTTCATTGACCTGCGATCCTAGTAAGTCTGGTTTTCTGCATTTTATCAGAACACAGTATTCTTTCTGTGCTTAATTACATTTTATCCTCGGTTACAGGTGCAACATGCCAGCAAGCAGATCACGGCAGATAAGCACTACAAGGGCATCATCGATTGCGTGGTCCGTATCCCCAAGGAGCAGGGCTTTGTGTCCTTCTGGAGAGGAAACCTGGCCAATGTCATCAGATACTTCCCCACCCAGGCCCTCAACTTCGCCTTCAAGGATAAGTACAAGAAGGTCTTCCTGGATGGTGTCGACAAGCGCACCCAGTTTTGGCGGTACTTTGCTGGCAACCTGGCCTCTGGTGGTGCCGCTGGGGCCACATCCTTGTGCTTTGTGTACCCACTCGATTTTGCCAGAACCCGTCTGGCTGCCGATGTGGGCAAGGCCGGTCACGAAAGGGAGTTCACTGGCCTGGGCAACTGCCTGGTGAAGATCTTCAGGTCTGATGGCCTCAAGGGCCTGTACCAGGGCTTCAACGTCTCAGTCCAGGGCATCATCATCTACAGAGCTGCTTACTTTGGCATTTATGACACAGCTAAAGGTATATAATTTGCTGAGTAATGTAAATGTGTTGATGGCTCAGGGTTGGAGAGGTCAATGCACTTTTACTGCTACTGCACAGTGACTTTTGGTTGGAAATTTGCATCTTTTTGTACTTAAACCAACATGTGTACTATCTTAGGCATGCTGCCAGATCCCAGGAATACTCACATCATCGTCAGCTGGATGATCGCCCAGACAGTGACTGCCGTCGCTGGCCTTGCATCCTACCCCTTCGATACCGTCCGCCGTCGTATGATGATGCAGTCAGGGCGTAAAGGAGGTGAGTAGAAATGGTGCTTGCTGTCTTTGCATGCTGGTGCCCCTTAGCTGTCTTCATCAGTGTTTTAAGAGCCCTGTCTTGAGCAAATCTGTTTTATTCCAGCTGACATCATGTACACTGGCACCATCGACTGCTGGCGGAAGATTGCCCGCGACGAGGGTGGCAGGGCTTTCTTCAAGGGTGCCTGGTCCAACGTCCTCCGAGGCATGGGTGGCGCCTTCGTGCTCGTCTTGTACGACGAATTCAAGAAGTTCATTTAAATAGTTTTTACACGTTCATTGTTACTGTTGTCAGACAGGGTTAACTGTAACATATCATGTACATTTGGAAGGACTGTCAAATTCCGCCTTATTTATAGGGACCAGCTAGTATTTCAGTGCTAGTTGTGCTGGGGGAATAAGTTGTGTGCTTTGTCCCTGTCTGCCACCCCTGTTATCTCATTTCCACAAAGAATCTGTCAGGTGTTGGAGCACTACCTGTCATCCAGCCAGTCTGTTTTTAGTTTTCAGTTTAATAAATGAAACCTACTGAACGAACCTACAATCCAGATTTGTTGGTTGTTATTATTTTGCATGTATGTTTGTTGGACCTGCAGTCTGGCAAGATGCTGCTGGGTTCGGTGCCACTAAGCTGAGTACCACAATCCGGATCGCTTTACCACCCAAGTCGCTCACGCCAAAGGGGCAGCTGCTGTGTGGAGTCCTGGGTGCGAAAGCTGAGACTCTGCTGACCTGGGTGCTTTGGGTTGGGCTTCAGCCAAAGTAAAGTGTGAAGGTGTCATTTCAGGGAGCTCCCACTATGAAATTGGAGGATTGCTGTTAATGTGACTACAAATAGCGTGTGGCAGATGCAGCGTTTCTCCTCGCCCAAAAGATGATGAATTCTGCAGGTTGGTTGACTTGCCTCTTGAGAACAGGGCCTGAGGTTTCAGATTACTGTAACAAGGGGGACCTGCAACCTGCCTGGTCCCCGTTCACGTTAGTCTTCCCTCAATAATCGTGGGGGTTAGGGGCGCAAGACCCCCCGCGAATGCGGAAAGCCACAGATAACTTGGCTCCCCTAACCCTTTACTGTATTTAATTTCTGTATGTATGGTAGTTAATGATTAATGTATTTTATGAGTTTGACTTAGTTTTTTTACATATGTGCATTGTCTGCAAATTTTTGCAGTATGCTGCCGATCTCCAAAAAATTCCCGTTTAATCGTCGAGGGACGACGGTAGAGTTTGAAAGGCCTGTGTGACACTTGCTCAACTAGTGATGATCCACTGGGACTGGACTGCCATGCTGTTGCCTATGTAGACCTCCTGGCCTGCCGAGTCCTCAGGGTGGTGTGACTCCAGAGCTGGCAACAGGACTGTGCTGAAATAGTGCTGATCCCAGAGAAAAGGCCCCTCAGTCTGCTGCGTGGATCTGCTGGCCCACAGTTGGCTCTGCAGGTAACGTTGCTAAAACAGCAAAATTAATATCTGTAGCCACTTTTCTGAAGATTTACTGTTACACTGGAACCTGTATGGCTCAGTCGGGTGACAAAAGGATCTCGTGTTCAAAACGAACTGCAACAGGATGTCTTGATGAAATTTAGCCATCATGAATTCTAAAGATGTGGAAACACTAGTTAAAAAAAAAAACCAATATATATTTAGGCTATTTCTGTTTCTTTGGACTTCACTCCATGGCTCCACAGTTTGATTTTCCTAAGAGGTAATATTGTGAAATTTGTCCTCTGTTCAAGAACATCTAAGTACTTTATTTAGCTTTGTGTCCATCTGTCAGATTACTCTTCCTATTCCCAGTAGGGTCTACTGGACGCCGTAATCTCCTTTCTCGATGGCCGTGTAGCATCCACAGGGATGTAATCCTGCATTCTGGCTCTTTGCCCTGGTGCAGAAATTGTCCGACCCACTGCAGGAAGGCACCACTGGGTTAGGACCACTTCTGTATTAAACATGCAAACGAATAATCAGTGCACTAAATCAGTCTTTTTCCCCCTTCAGGAAAGATAACAAGACATAAGGGGGGGGGACTTTGAGTCATGTCCTGACTGGGGAAGATACAGGTATCAATCAGGCTTTATTGTACCATTTTTCACCAAATGATGATAATGTATCATTATTTTTGACAATGTGCACTATGAAAAATGAGATGGAAAAATCTGTGAGAAACTAACAATCCGAACTTCTGTTTACTCACCCCCAACCCAGCCAGCAGATTCAGTGCACCACACCCCAGTAACCTGTCTGAGGCGAGGTGGGGGGGGTTTAAACTGGTTTGAAGGAGCTGTGGCTTGTTGCACTCCCAGCTCATGCTAAGGTTAGTTAGAGAAGAAACTTTGGGGTCATGTCCTGCATAACATTAACTGATTACTCAACACCCACTAGGCCCTGGCAAGGTGGTTCCTGCACATGTGACCCTACAACCTCAGAGCCATTTTGCTTCCCAGATGAAAAATGCTCCATATTTGGTTTTTTAAGTTGTATGTATGTCATCTCTTGTGCATCTGTTATCAAGAGATGATCTGAAGAAAGCCTGCAAAAGGCAGGATGAAGGACAGCAGAGAGGCACTAATAACAGCAGTGCAAGAACAAACTCTCAGCACCAGGTCAATCAAAACAGAGGTACCACATCAGGCAAGACCCCTCTGGGGACAATCCAACCCTAATGATGGCTGCAAGAGGGACAAGGGGGATTAACATACGGAGAAGCACAACTGAGTGGCAGGAATCATATACAGGAACATCTGTAAGGAATGTGACCTGGATGCTTCCAAGTCTAAATGGGAGATGCAATAGAAAGTAGTGGAGAACACCAGAGCCAAAATTGTGGGGGGGGCTTCCATATCTGGACAGATAAACAAGTCCTGGCCAACCAACCAGATATAGTGGTAGCAGATGAGAAAACGGCAGCGGTGATTGATGCATTGATTCCTGTAGCTGGAGAAGCTGGAGAAATATTAGGGATTGAGAGTGGAACTGGAGAGAACATGGAAGGTGAAAACCAAGGTGGTCCCATTGGTGACAGAACTCAAGGCTAGTTGACTCCTAAGCTGGAGGAGTGTCTCCATCAGATCCCAGGTATGACAACATCAGTCGCAGTCCTAAGAAGAGCAAAAACACTGCACTGTACCCTCAGCCTCCCAGGGCTCTGGTAGGAGGAACGAAACCATCCACAGAGGACAGATGGGTGAGAGAAGAATTTATACTGAATGGGAGACAATTGTCTTCAATTTTCTTAATAAACCATTTTTGTGCAATATGCACTATTTTACTTTTCAGTTGTGTAGTTACGATGCACGAATGTCTGCAGTGATCTGACAGTGAGGGCAGCACAGCACGTCACACCGTGGTGTCACCTCACCTGGGAGAAGGTTTCGGACAAGGGTGCGAATCCAGCTCAGTGTGTGGAGTTCGCATGTTCAACCCGCGTCTTCTTCGTGGTTAAACCTCTCGGGGCTTCACTGCTCCTCTCTGCTGTTACACAACACGCCAGATGTCACAGACGTGTGACTTTTGTTTCATCGCTGTGACGTCACTCACAGGGCATTACGAGTCAAAAGGAAAAAATCCCAGAATTTTCAGATATTATATGTTACGATATAAACGATCTGCTTAAAATAAAAATTGTACTTTGAATGCAGCTCATTTTTGGGACCCATCGCGGCACATTATTGTGATGAAATGGTCAATATTACCACCTCATCTGCAGTTATTTTTTTAAATGACTTTACATTTTGACTTTTACATACGAGACATGCGCTGCGGTTTGAGCCGCTGCCTTGGAAAGGAAGGATCCAGGTTTGAATCCTCCTGTAGGGCCCTCGAGCAGGGTAACTTACTTTGACCTACTCCAGAAAGAGGGACCAAACTGTAAGAAAGGCTCTGGCTGAGCGAATGAGTAATAATAATGATAATAATAAACCACCGGCATTAAGGGGGTATAAAGTGATCATCGGCGCCATTTTTCGGTCCCCCTGTCGCCGTGTAGGAGAAAACCCTGTAAAATAAACAGTGTAAAATACTGTACATACAGTAAAGTTCGTCAGACTCGTCAGGTCTGAAATATCCAACTGGTCATAACTGTAACGGAGATTTGCGCCCACGAGAAGCCCTTTGTAAAATGAGACAATGAAAGAAACAAACAATACATTTATATATGATTTATATGGTCACTTTACGTGTGTTTCAGCTCAAGAATCTTAACAAACCGATTTCTTTGGCATCTTAAACAATCCCGGACAAGTAAGCAAATACCTGAGAGGAATTTTTTGGCATTTAGTAAAAAATACACATTTACAAAATGAGTTCATATGTTATCGAACCTTTTGGCTATAAAATGATTTGTGACGCCCGCCAGGCGTTTTGGGACACTATTTTATATGTAAATAAATGAAACATGAGGTTTCAAAACGCATACTTAGACATAAAACATTTCCACTACTTTCATTACTTCTGTGTCGGCGCGTAAAAGAATAATATCCACGATTCAAAAAGAATTGAGCACGTAGTCTAAACTAATGCGTAAAGGAACCAGTTTGTGAAGTAAATGCTCAATATGCCTGTTCATGTGGTACTGAGTAATTCATTTACGAAAGTGTTCAGTTCTTTATGAATAACCCTGTACAGCGCAAATGTGAGACACGTGTCACACACACACACACACTTACTTCCTGGAGTCGGACCTGTTGCTGCCATAAAGGAACATGAGGGTATTAAACCGAAACAGCTGCGCAGACGGACAGACGGTGACAGGCGACGCGGGACGATGGAAATGATCCTCCTGCTGCTCGCAGCGCTGCTCCCGGTTCTGTTCCTGTACCGCCGTTTGAAGGTCCTGGCGAAGAAGGTCCAGTGCGATCGAGAGACTCAGACCGACGAGCCAGACGAGCCAGACGAGCCGGATGGAAAGGTGTCCCAGGTAGGAGGACCGGACGACACACCGACACCGGCTGGGAGACACCGGGACTCTCAATGTCGTCCTTTCCGCAACTGAAACACCTTCGTTTTCGGTGTCGCTTACAAATCGTTATTTCCTTTGACTGCATTTAGGAAATGGAGCTTTGGTTCCCGGAACTGGAAGTTTATTGCAGAGTCTGTGATATTTTAAATACGGTTAATGTTGAACATTTGAACCTAAGTATAGGGGTTTGTCGCGATGCTCTACTGTACATCGGGGGGTTTTAACCTGGTCTCCGTGGGACCCCGCAGGTGCGAGTTTAATAAGACGAAAATAAAACTCTGCTAATAAGACTGAAAGTTACATTCATTCATCCTTCGCCGCTTGTCCTGGCAAATTCGGTGAAATAACTTCAGTTCAGTGTTTGGTGAGGAGCGTTTTTCCAGGGTGAATCTCCTCATTGACTAATGCGCTATATATTCAGATAGTTTGGGTGATGTATAAAATTTATAAATGAATAAAAAATGATGTTTAATGTGAAATAAACTTTTTGAAACTGTAAATCAGAATGAAACCCTGGCTGCTGTAACTGAAATCACACTTTTCCTCACCACAGGCCTGATGTGTGTGTCCTCACTGGTCTGTTTACACCCAAACTGTGTTTTGTTCACATTCGTGTAGGAGCTGAGTAAGGAGTGTCCTGCTGCTCAGGATGAAGTTGATATCGGCAAGCAGTTCCCCAAAGTAAAGAAGTCTCTTCTGGAAGGCATGTAGTCAGCCTGCTTTTTCACCAGAAAAAACACCAGTGTGTGTGTGTGTGTGTGTGTGTGTGTGTGTGTGTGTGTGTGTGTGTGTGTGTGTGTGTCTTATCATCTCTGTCAGTTTCTCATTTCTAATCAATAATCACTGTACCTGACTTTGGAAAAAAAGTATATTACAGGTGTCTTATCATCTCCAGAAGTGACCTGGACATCACAGGGATTCATAAGCACAGACATTCCACTGAATTTGTGAAATTAGGGTCCAAGTCCATGTCTCAGCAAACCATCTGCTGTTATACACTTGAGCAGAATACTTTCAAACTTAATAAGGTTTTCTGTGCAGCTCAGGATGTGCTGCCTGGGCCTGGCTGGCCTCCATGGTGATTCTCAGAAAGTACATGACATGAGTGCCATTTGTGGGATTAACAGTGTCTTTGTGTCAATTTGTCTTTTGTTTCAGTGAGCAGGTGGAGTGTGTGTGAAGTGTACAAGTGAAAGGTATCAAAACTACACTTCCACATAGCTCCATGATTGCAGACCTGCTGTCTGAACAAAACCGGAGGGGCAAAGATGTGTTTCTTTATTCCAACCTTATGATTTAGTGAGATGCAGGAACTGACTCAGAGCGAATCTGAAACTGGGATTTGTTTAAATGGTGGTATGTTAAATATTTACAGTAGATGGAAACATGGGGCAACAGCTTGGGATTAAGCAAAACTGTGTGTGACAGAAGTGTGTGTTTGAGAGACCTGCTCCCATCGCACCCCTGCTTTCTGTGTTACTGCAGTGTAAATGTTTGGGCGTGTGTGACATGTACCGCGCTTGTGTGTTGCGTTTGGTCTCTTTGGACATGATTTGAAGGCTTCAAAATGTTTCTGCAGTGTTTGACTGCGCGTACGTACAGCTCTCCCTGTACCCGTGCGACGCCCGCGTGTCACAAGAAAGCCAGTTCCTGCGTGACGCTCTGCAGCAGGAGTTCAACCTGGTAGTGCAGAATGTCGTCCTGGCTGTCAGAGGTCTCGACATCCACGTCGTGTTCTTGGACTGGATCAATACTGTCACCAAACACCTGCGCAATTTCAAACAAGCAAACAGGTGAGACCCCCTCCCACTCAGCGCGCCCGACACACTACAAGGAGCAGCGTCACCTTTCAGAAAGCGTGGTCTTTTATCAAACACACTGCAGTGGCTGGATGGAACTGCACTGGCCTTTATGGTACTATTTAAGGCTGGAATAAAAATGTTGGGGGTGGGGATGATTTCTGAGAAACTTTCGAGAACACGGCACAACTCATTGCTCACTTTGAAAGTCACTGCTGATGACTCAGCGTGTGAATTTCAGAGTAAATTGAAAGCATTCAGTACAACATGGATTTTGCATCAAAATAGACTTGTGTGTTGTGTTGTAATCCCAGTTCCGCACATTTTTGCACATATGTATAAACGGTAAATCACAAGTAGAGGTGCAGGCATGTAGCCAGAAAGCCATGTCTAGAGAAAATCAGACTAAAATTCAATGTTTTACCTGTAAAGTTCACTGTGTTTGGGCTGTATGAGAGAGTGTGTGTGCTGTACTTGCCTGTATATACCAGAAAAAAACAGCTACACGTGGGAATCAGCAGAACCCAGGAACCGGGGAAACCAGAGTGCTCCCACAGTCCAAAGGCATATGTCAGGAGCTATGCGTTTCTGACTGAAAATTGCCATTAGTGTGTGTGTGTGTGTGTGTGTGTGTGATTGACCGGCATTCCTGGGTGCTCCCTGCCTCACAGGGACCACCACTGGACCACTGCGGCTCAGCACTTGGGAAGTGGTTAAGGATCACGAATGAATGGAAACGTGCTTTCATTTTCCATAACGGTGTATCTGTTTTGTGTGTTCATCCATGTGTGTGTTAGGTGTATGCTGTTCAACTCTAGACAAGAGGAGTTGTCAGTCCTCCGGGCGTTTGCCGAAGTTCTGGTACGGAAGCTCACCCCTGTGTCCTTGAGAGGGCTGGATGTCAACCGCTGCGCCTTAGAGGAGATTGTGGCCTTCAGAGGTGACCCTCACTGCAGTTCCTGGGTTCCTGCTGACCAAACTAGACAGTCATTTTGTGTGTGTGTGTGTGTGTTGCGTAAGCAGGAAGCCAGCTGCACAGTCCAACGCTCTCACTTTTTTGACACGGTGTGGGTCTGTGTGAAGGTTCAGCGGGTTCCTTGTCGGTCAAATTTTTAGATTTTCCCACCATCCTGTCCTCAGCAACCTCACTGGGAAGAGGGTGTTGCGTTTATATACGCTGGAATATATTCACTTCAGTCATGTGCTTCATGACTGAGAAGTTTCTCCATGAGCAGCATTGAACCACAGACCCTGGGCTTATCCTTACATCCAACGACAGGTCTGAAGTCATTACCTCTGGGATCTGTGCCCATAAAGCAGTGGTTAGTCAGTTTGGGTTTTTCAAAAATCTGTGAAAATAAGAAGAAGTTATTCCTTCTGCAGTGTTGGAGCCACTGGTGAATTTCCTCTCAAATCCGGACACTCTGAACCAGCTGGTGGTGAACTACCTGGGTCCCAAACCCCCACCAAAATGTGCAGAGCCAAAAGGGGGTCAGGAAAATGTGCTGTCCATGCAGGAGACATGGAATCAAGAAAAGTGAGTGGCCACCAGCAAACCGCCATCTTCCCCATGACAAAAAGAACAGGGCTGTGGTGACAGGTGACAGCTGCTTACGTTTGTTGCTAATGACGATGGTTTGTTCTCTATCTTTACAGAACGATAGAAGAAGACACAGCCGCCGTACAGACCAAGGATTTAAGAGGCAAAAAGAAAGGTGTGACACATTCTCTTTTAAATCACTTAGCATTTGCTGTGCTGTGGACAAAGAGCCTGTGCTCTTTCAGAGCTGAGCAACTTAAGCGACTGTAAACAACCTGCAGTGTCTGTTACCTCACTGCCCAGAATCCAGATTTCTCCGGTTTTCGAAGTGGGTGAAACGAAAGAAACACAAAAAAAAGGTTGAAAAAGAATCCAACCCAATGTTCCGCCAATTGGATGTCAGTGGGACAGAGGACGAAGGTGATAGTGTCTCTTGGGACCATTCCAATGACAGCATCGTTGACTCTGCCTGCGTAAGTCGTCTGCCACCCAGCATGAAATCCATCTGTCTTGAGTTTGTAGCCATCGTGGGCCCGTTTGACGATCTTGTCCTGTTCTTTGGACGTCTAAGGAGGACAGCGATGTGGAGACGTCACATACCAGTTTCCACAAAGAGATAGTGCACCAACTTTCATATGAGATGTGGCAGATTAGTGTTTGGTCAGCCACCGTCATGCAGGTGAGTCCCTTATCAACGCTGATATTTCTTCATTTCTGGGTTTTTATTATTGTTAACATTTCTGGGTCAGTTTTCTTGCCCTAAAACCACACATACTAAGGAGCTGGTGGGAAACGAGTGTTACAAGATTGAACATGTTTAATCAGAAAGAACTTGAATGTCCTGCTGATTTTGCATTACGTCTCAAAATTGACACCACGACTTTGCGCTACTAAAACTGATTCACGTCGTATTTGGACAGATACTGTATGAATTTGCTCAAACTTGAAGAGAAGCAGCAGCAGTTTCTGACCCACCTTGTCAGGGAGCTGTATGATGAACAGGTTAAACAAGCAGTAAAGTGCAGCAATAACATTGAACGTGTGTGAAAGTGTTTGGGGAAACTGCTATTTTATCAGAGGACCAGCGATCATGTAGCTAAAAGATTATCGATTGTGATTTGAAAGGAAAAATGAGAGTGGGATGTCTGTACTGAGGCTAAAAGCAGGTAGTGAGAACTGAACCCAGTAAGTGGTTTATTCACCACGTTTATTTGCTGTGCTGTTCATGTGGGAGCAGAACGACACATTTAGCTGCTTCCACCCTGTTAGGTTCAGCAGCAGAACCAGGAGCTGCTTTTCACCATACACCTGGAGGAGAAAGACGACCCATTGCCCCTTCAGTGGGACATCGTGAAGTCGCAGAAGGACTTTCAGAATTTACTCAAGGTGCTGCAGGTATGAAACATGAGCAAGAGAGAGGTACAAGAAGAGGTGAAACATTTATAATAATGATCCTGTTTTTAGCACTGGGTTTGCATGGGTTGTTCATACGTTTCTACCATGGACTGTAACTATCGTGTCTGTGGGGATGATCTTGATTTTTAGTCTGTGAAACTGTGCTTTTTATGTGAAACCGCTAAGTTGCATTGAACAAAAGCATTTGCTAGATAAATAAATGTAAATTATACCTGAATCAAACCAGGTGACCCTTTTGGTGCGAATATTCCTTTTTTTCCAGAACTCTGCTCGCCTGCCCTCTATAGCAGAGCTGGTGGAAAACACAGAAAGGACCATAGATGAGAAATTCAGTGAAGAGGCCAAAGCCAAAATGAATTGTTTTCTACAGGTTCAGTAGCGTCTCCTTCGGGCACTATGAAGGAATTCAGAAATTTCAGCTAGTTGCACTGAAACTGTGTTGAAAGCTGTCCTGCATTCCTGTGTAATTCCTGTGTTGTCTGTCTTACTACCAGTACTTTATTACAATCATAAAAATACATAACTCCACCCATATCCATATGTCTACTTCAGGTGACCCCTTTCCTTGTTGGTCTGTTTTGCCTCTTAGTTATTTGACAAAAATGTGTTGTAAAGTAAAACAGGAAAATACATAACAGGCCCTGCTGGCCATATAAGTTTTTCTAAATCAAATGGTCATTGGAAAACTGACCGCATGCTGCAGCCCTCCAACAAACTGGGTTTTTATGTCAAGTCAAATTGCCAACATAGTATTGTCAGGTAAAAATAGCATGCAGTGGAAAGTTGTGCTCTGGAGCATCGGTGTTTTCTTTTGTTCACAGGTGCTTGTCTCAGACAGCGAGATGAGACACAATGAAGACGTGTTCTCCTTCCTTTGCTTGCTGGATGGGCTGCAGAAGGAGCAGCAGTTGGAGGAGGAAGCCAGTGACCTGTGGGACCTGCTGCAGTGCCTGGGCTCCTTCTTCACCTTGGATGATGGGGAGCAGCAAGAGGTCCTGCCGCCTTCAGTTTCATGTTTCCACAGGAATCCTGCTTAGTTTAAGGCTCTATTCCTCATCCCACTTCCTATAACATCTTCTCCCGGTGACATAAGCCACTGTTCAGCCTCATTCCTCTCATAAAAGTCCATATTGTCACATATTAATTTGTGATGTGCTCATTCAATGGCAGTAATTTGCAATCAGCAACACCTCTTATTTGTAATTCCCTCATTTCATTTACTCTTTAAATTATTTTTGTTAGGTGTATTTAAATGAAGCATGAACGAGGTAAATGAGAAGGACTTTGATGTGGTTGATCTCCTGTGGTTCTCCTAGGAGAGATTAATAATGATTTTGTTTCACCTCAGGAGTCCAGTGATGAAGCAGAGAGAAACGCAGACATCCCTCAATGTGAGCTTGGGTTTGGGAATGATTGTCCAAACTCAGAAGCAGGGGGTGATGGCTGTATTCCAGCTCAACATGAGGTCCTCAGGGACACCCTCTCAGAAGCCAGCAGGGAAGAGTGGCAGCCTGCCATGCTGTCTGGGAGCACAGATATCACTGAGTCCTCAGAAGACCATCTCATGGTGAGAGAGTCTGACAACACAGTGTTTGAACATGTGGAGGAGCAGCTTGCTGACCAGTCTAATAGCACATATGTCACGGAGCCCCAAAAAGAGTTTGACACCTCCGGCTTTCAGTTCCGGATGCTCAAAGTTTCTGACGGAGATCTTGAAGACGACGCAGGGAGCACTGCCCAGCTTCTTCCTCCTGACCAGAGCCAACATGGACACCTTCCAGAGGCCAGCAAGCCACATAACACCAAGCTGTCAAAGGCGCTTTTCAAGAAAAGGGCAAAACGGCAAGAGGGTCCTGACCCTGGGAAAATGGACAGATCCAGCAAATATGCTAAAGCCTTAACGCTCCTGGTGAAGGAAATATGTGGTTTGTACCAATATGACTTTTATTCCTATTACTTAGTTTCATACCAGAGTATATAGTTCACCGTGACTTAGTTTTGCACAAATTTTACACCAGTTCTGTGTGTGAATATTTTATGACCTCATTGGTATAGCAGCAGCACCTCCTTTGCAGTGTCACCTGCAAACTTTTTGCTACAACATGCTGATCCTTAACCACAATGCCACCTGCTGCTCTGTTTTTCACGAGAAGTTTGAAAGCAGGTTTAGATGACTATGATAATTGAATTAGCCTTTGCAGCCCATCAGTGGAAGTATTTTATGGTTAATTTAAACCAGTCTGTTAAATCATTTTCCGTCAGCTAATGTAATTATTATTGTTAACTTTTAATTTTGTCCAATAACAGCTTGCACTGTTTCGTTTTGTATACCATGCTTCTTTTACCTAGCTGGGTAATTTTTAGCAGTGTAATTCAGGGTAAAAGTATTGCAGTGAGAGTAAGAGGTTTAAACTGGGGTTCTTAATAGGCAAGTCAAGGTTTAAAGTTCTCTATGCCACCTGCTGCCCCAAGCAATGCAACTGAAAAGCTTTTCTCTCTCTCTCTCTCTATATATATATATGTATGTGTGTGTGTGTGTGTGTGTGTGTAAGTGTAAAAAATACAAGGGTATACCATGATGCATCCATATGTTATTTTTGACTCTTTTATGTTTTCAGATCATTCATTTCTAGCAAAAGGACTTTTCTTTCTGCCTTTTCAGTCGATAATTCAGAAGTAAGTGTCATAAAGGAACGTTTTCTCCTTCTCTCCATCTTCAGGCCTCTCCCTGGCATTTATCAAAGCCACAGTCATCTGAGGTCACTGTCTTCTCTCCTTCCAGGAAACTGAAAGGCTACCTCAACTGTCTGGATTTCACAGAGGACCAAGTGGCGTCGTTCATTAGCAGCATCCGGGAGAAACAGTGGCCTGAGGGGGTCTCAGAACCACAACAAACCAGCGAAGAGGAGTGCAAGATGGAGAGGACTGAAATGAAGGACAAGGCCTGGGAACTCATCAGGGACAGATGTATGTGGCCCATGAGTCTTTCTTAGTGAACACAGATTTCACCCCTACCTTTGGAAAATATTTGAAAAAGGAGGCGTTATTTCTACAAGATGACCAGTGTTAATCTGCTACCTTGTTTTAGGTTCGATGTTTCAAATGTTTGTGAAGAAGGAGAAAGTGGAGAAAGTGTTCAGTACCTTCCAGGATGCACAGGAGAACAAGAAGCTGGTTTATGTGAGCTTCTAAGCTATGAAAGCTGTTTCTACTTTATTTTGAATTCTGTTTTAGTTTTTCTCCTGTTTGTGTGCCTAAGTTTTGGTTGCAGCAGGTCAATGGTGAGTGAAAGATTGTTTTGTGCTTATTTGTGGATAATTCTCACTGTGTTTCTTTTTTCATTGTGTAGATGCTGTTGTCAATTCTGCTAATGAAGATCTTTACAGAAGAAAGGAATTTTACTGATAAAGCCAAAGCACTTTTGGATGCCCTTGTATTTGAATCAAGATGAACGTAGTCAGATGATGGACGTTTAAATGTGCAGCCTTCTCAAATTTCTGATTCATTCAACTAAAGGAGGCAAACCGTTTTTAAACAATAAAGGTGTTTTCACCGTTTTTATGCAATGGTTGTTTGTATGTAGCCAAAGAAAAAAAAATGTGAATTTTTTTTTTTTTTTACCGGTACGTGTAATACGTCGAGAACACACTTCCAGTTTCAACAGTAAAGGTGTTCTCGTCATTTTATGCGGTAGTTTGTATGTAGCAAAATAAAAAATCTTATTTTTGAAATGTGCTGGTAAGAAATGTCATTTTTGTTCTCCTTCACTTTTAACCACGAGAACGGTTTTAATTGAGCGCGTGGTGCTGAATAACACGCGAGCACGTCGTCCTATCGCGACAGGCTCTTCGCCAAGGGGTGGCTTACCTAAACACACCCTGGTTTTTATTTAGAACATTTAAAATTACAGCTTGCACACGTTTGCGAAAGCAGAAACTGGTATCAGTAATTTCCTGGTATTGCTCTAATTCCCAAGGCTGTTGTATCCATCTAGTTTGTTTTGGAATTACATACTTGACCTCCGCCCCACCCCCCCGCCGCCGGTCTGAGTTATGGTAGAGGCCAGATGGCCTGTTTGGACAGATGGCGGAAACACGCAACCTGGACGCTGAAGATGAAACAATTATTCTTCTTTATTTCTGTTCGCATTCTGAGTACCTTTAGAATCAAATTGCTGGAGCTCGATTCTTCATTTTTCATCGTACTATTAACATGACTGACTGTATGGTTCTTTTTCATACCGATGAATCTGGCAACAGGCACTTAGATCTTGCGTTAAATCGGCACAAAGCGAAGTGTATAAAATCTAAACCAATCCCTTAATTATTTCTTACCGATCTGCAGTCTCTTTCCTCGCTTCTACGAAAATTACCCTCCAATAAAAAGTTCTAAGGACATCTCAATTAAATTACTTTTGGACAAACTAAAAACCTTCTCGTGTTTATCGATCTATTGTGCCCCCAGTTATTTATTACCAGTTGCTAATAAACTTTTCTTATCTTGTAATCTTGTTCAGCATGTGCTTATCTACAATGGCTGCATAAAAATGAAAAAAAGTTCAGTAAAAAATGTAGCTCAACCCCCCCCCGGCCTGATTCAGTTTACCCGGGTCGAAGGAGATGGTACAGCCCTGCTTTACGTCACGTATGGGTGGTTCACCCCCCCCCCCCCTTGTGGCAGACGGTGGTACAGTCCTGTCTGTTCCGCTCCCGGCGTATTTAGTTGGACGGTTAAGAAGCCGGAGTCGGTGCTGCGTTTCGCTTTGGAAGCCGGTATCGCTGCCTGGAATCGGTGCTCATCTTTGATAATCTCCTGTGACAAACATATGTTACAGTTTAGATTTTTAATTTAGTCAGGATGTCGACCCCAGCTAGACGGCGTTTGATGAGAGACTTTAAACGGTAAGCGGTGTGTTATACCTGTGATCCTGGCCGGCATGGCGGCCTTTTATGTAAAATACCGTGATAACAGCAAATTGTACACGGTGTGACAGACAACGGCACGTATGTAATAGTCCACGCAAAGGCCGCTATTTGGTGGGATTTTTGTGAGTGTGAAGCTCCGCTCGTGTGTGGACGTGGGCAGCTTGGTTAGCAGCGCTGTGTGACTCGGTGTTTTTTTTTTTTTTAATACCGCGTTAACCCGGCAGGCTGCAGGAAGACCCCCCGGCCGGAGTGAGTGGAGCCCCGTCGGAAAACAACATCATGGTGTGGAACGCGGTCATTTTTGGGTAAGTGTGGTCCGTCCCGTTGGCCCGTCGCGGGGGGGGGTGCGTGGGGAGCGCTAGCTGCGTTAGCCGGGTTAGCTCGCTAGCTAAATGCTAGCTGTCGTGTTGCAGAGACGAGGTGATAAACACGCAGTTCGCCTTCGTAAGGCGCCGGTCGACTTTGACAAGGTGTGAAGTCTGGTCCAGGTTGAACAGTGTGACAATGTTTAGTCATTTTGGTCTCCTGTGTGTTTGGTTCAACCACCGGCTCGGTCGCCTTACAGCTCGACTCAGTGACCATTTAAAATCCACTTATAGTGCTCAAAGCTCCCAGAATCATGTCCAAAACAATAACTAAGTACTAAAACTGTAAAATGTCTGTAAGACGCGCCAGTGTCATTTCCCTCGTGTAAAAGCAGGAGGTGGAATGGAGGCCCACGGTGTGGTTGTGGCTGTTTCAACAGGTTATTCAGTAAAAACGACCCAAGAAACAGTCGTTATTGATGATTCCTAAAGAACTGTTGGTGATGGAAATATAAGTGTCACCGACTGTCCTTTTTTCCTTTTCCAGACCTGAGGGAACGCCTTTTGGAGATGGTAAGTTGATCTTTTTCTCTGGAGGTATTTCTCCTCCCTTTAGAGGCTCTTAACCTTCTCCTGTTTCCTCAAACCCCACTCTTGAGCATTTCTTGAAAAGGGCTTTTATTTATTTTATATATGCCTGGGATGGTGAGTTTTCCAGCGGCTGTGCCAGACGGGATATGATCGACTGCTGTAATCCCGTGACGTCGCTGGTCAGCGTGAGCGGAGATCAGGCTGTTGGAATACGGCACTGATTTGTCCTCGAGAGCAGCTGGTGTCCAGCCGTTCTGGACGGGTGTGACAGCCGCCGAGTCACTCATTAATCCAGGATGTCAGACCAGTCAGTAACTCGGGAGCTTTATTTTGTCCCGTTGTGTCGGTTTATGAGTCCTTTGTCAGCTATCATGACTAGCTTTCCCCAGAAGGTTGAGAACCACAATTAAGACCTTGATTTATGTTGGCAGGTTTAAAAATATACGTTTTTTGATCTGCTCTGATAGGACCACGTTTTTGTGTTTTAGGTTTGTCAAGGGAAAGGAAGTTAAACAAATACTAGGTGACTGACTGGTGCTGTCATTGGAAGTTCTGGAATGTTCTGAGTCTTACTCATGTTGGAATCTTTGAACAGCTTGTGATGCAAACAAACTCCAGGGTGTCCTGATGAAGGTGGTCATGTTTATACATGCAGAACCCGGTTGGGGTTTCGAAACATCCGGTCGTCCTCGTCGAGGTGGCTGCTTTTGAAGGGACATCATCACATCTGGCCTCTCTGCAGTTCTTGTCCTGTCTTTGGTTGGGACAGGTGGGCAGTTGAGGTGTCCCTCCATTACTGTGCGAACAGCTGTCGCTACTTGTACATTCAAAAAATCAACCTCATATTTAGTTGTAACCCAGTAAAGGGTATTAAACAATTTCACTCGCATGCACTGAAGCTTTTGAATTGGGGGCTTGTATGTTGAGGGAAGCCTGTGATTGAAGTTTATGTAATTGATATGGAAGTAAACTGCACTGACTGTGGAGCCCTGATTTCTTATGGGCGTTTGCTGACCCTTCCCTTCTTGGTGACATGGAAGAATCATAAAAGAAATCCAATGTACAGAGATGTTATTCTGCGCATGGGCTGTAGTGAAAGGGTGTTCTGCAGGTGAGCTGGAATGGACAGTTAAACAGATTTCTTAACATCCGAACTGAGGGAACTGCATGAAGCTGCATTATTGCTGTGCTCTGCACTAGAAACGTCCTTTTATGATGACCAGGTGTTTTCCAGGTGTCATGTTCATGCTGTCATTTAAAGATTTAGTTTTAACCTTTTAGCAGAGAATAAAACCTTTTTTTTTTTTTTTTTTTTTTTTTTTTTTGTTTATGTTTACATTGCATTTATTGATTTAGCAACTGGTCTCCAAAGTGGTGATGTTCAGTGTGTACAAGTTGGTATTTTTTCCTGCCCACTTGAAGTAAAATTATACTAAGAGACTTAGGTATAAAGGAGAACGTTTGCAGGAAGGTCAGGCAATGCTTCACACGTGAATGCAATTTGTCCCCCTCACAATGGAATCGGTTGACTTTTTTTGTTTCAGGAACCTTCAAGCTTACAATAGAATTTACTGAAGAATATCCAAACAAGCCTCCGACAGTTCGTTTTGTGTCTAAAATGTTTCATCCTAATGGTGAGTTCAGTTTCCGTCTTGTTACTGTAGACATTTGGTTTTGTTTTTATCTGCAAGTTTATTGTGGATGTGTGGTCTGAAATTCTTTCCAAATGTAGAAGTGCCAAAGGGCTGTGACAAATGCATCGTGTTTTGTTTCTTCATGTGGGTTGTTTCTAATCGCAACCCCCCCCCCCCAGTTTATGCAGATGGTAGTATATGTTTGGACATTCTTCAGAACCGCTGGAGTCCAACCTACGACGTATCTTCAATCTTGACCTCGATACAGGTATGTTGGCCGTTCGTGATTTGACCCAAATTGCATGTGTTGTAGTTTGAAAAGCTTCAACTCGTGTTGGTCAGCAGCCTATGTGCTTGAAAGGACACAAAGGATCTTTCTCTAACAATCAGATATTAAAATTATATAATGAAGATAAAACTTTTAGCCAGTCGCGTGTGTAACAGTTTTTAGGAGCTGAGATGTATAAATATTGTTGATGTGCAATTGCTGCCCAAGTGACAGCAGCAGGAGGGCTTTGATTTTGCAGATGTTAACTGTGCTGACTTCCTAAAGGTGTTTATTTTTAGAGGTTGTGACTTTGCTTTTTTTGCCAAAACGGTAGTTCATGCAAATTTTTAGAACTGCTAGAAACTAGTTACAATTGATGGGACTGAAAGCAGTCATGTTTAATTTAAAAAGAAAGTCATTCATGTCTTGATGGAAATTCCCCCCCTTTCTAGTCTCTGTTGGATGAACCGAACCCCAACAGCCCAGCCAACAGCCAGGCGGCACAGCTGTACCAGGAGAACAAGCGCGAGTACGAGAAGCGCGTGTCTGCCATTGTAGAGCAGAGCTGGCGCGACTGTTGACGGCCGGGACAGGCTGTCGGTGTAGGACGTGTAGAACCTGGAGCAGCGTTGAGAGGAAGAGCAATGTTCTTCAGACAGAATACGATAAATGCACCACATTTTGTGTAGTCACCCTTCCTCCCCACAAACCCTCTCCCACTGCATCCTTTTCCACAGGACCATCAGTTGTGTGATTGTCTCTAATCCACCCCCCAGGACCTTCTTTCTAGCTAAACTCACACTTTCACTGAAGCAAATGTACCTGGGTTACAAGTGCATCACTTAACTTTTAGGTTTTTTTTCCCCTCCTTCTTCCCTCCCACCCTCAAGTGATTTTTATGTTGGCAGCTTTTTATTTGGTTTTTAATTGGTTGCTTCTGTGGTGAGATTTGACTGTCTGCATTTCAACATTGTGTGATTCAAATCCAGTTCTTTAACTTGGATTTTTGTGCTTTGTGTTAACAGGTTTCTCCATTGCCCTCATCCATGTTTATTATATGATACAAGCTTTATTTTTCACACGGACAATGTGAATTTAATTGTAATAACCTTGTCACAGAAGGGTTGATAACCCACTTTGTTACATTCTTTCCTACGCTGTGAAATGCAAAACTTTTGATCGTGAAACATGAAAGCACTGCTAAACATGTCCAGCACTGCCTGTATGAAAGGACGGAAGTGATGAGGTCGGGCTGTAGCTTTTCTCAAGAGGAAAGGTTAAAAAGTTTCCCCGGCTCAGGCCGCTTTAGGTTTTGTTAATCTATTCCGGTGTTACTGCTGTGGATCACTGTGTGTGTGTGTGTGCATACATTTCCTATGCACAGTTTGCGTCCCTGTTATGAACCGATAGGCTGCATGACTGGTTTATACCAGATCTGTTGTCATTTGCAATATGCCCCCATGTTGTGTGTACAACTCTATCCACGAGTGAGTGAGCATGTTAGCGTTGCCAGATGCTGAGTTCTTCTACATGCACATGAGGTTCCATCACTAGTAACCCATGTAAGAAGCTGTACATTTTTCTCTTGTAAATAAAAAGAAAACAATGCTACTTCGGGCTGATGTTACTTGAAACACTCTTAACCAGGCTGATTTAGGATTACAAGCAGCATTGGGTCACAACCAGGATAGTTTTAAGCCTGCCCTGCATATTAGTGCCTCTAGGTCCACTTATACTGCAAGACACGAAGGGTGACTGTTTGTTTGTCTCTTCAGTACATAGATGCTCAGTGGATAGACTTGACTGTCTAGAACTTTTCCTGGAGGAATGAGCCAGACAACAGCCAGCATGGTATGTTGGTCAGTCTGAGGGGGAGTCAGTTACATTGAACAAACCTACTGCTGTACCACCATAATTATATCAGGAAGCAAGTGCTCAGAAGACATGTTTTCACCCTGCACTAGATAAGTAACTGCTTATAACTTGTCAGTTGTACAATTGGACTCGCTGGTTAAGTCTGTCGTGGTCACTTTATTATTTGTTGTTAATACAGCTGCAAAACAAGCAGACAACTCATCTGTATTCACTTGAACTAAAGTACATGACATGGAGATGCAGCTGGCAGAAATAGAGATTCTGCATTTACTTGATCAGGGAGTCCAAGCTGCCTGGAGACATCAGCTGAAAACTTGGGAGTATAAACCATTTCATTTCATATAGAACATTGCAGAGAAAACTGTGGCATGACTGGAATTGACACCTGATTTTTACATAGTGAATTTCCTGCCTTTAGAGCTTTCAATATATTCATACCAAGCATTTGCCATCTGCAAGGAAGGAGATGATAATAGTGACTTTCCATCCTTCAGTGATGACCTAAAGAAAGGAGTTAGTAAAATCCTCAACATACCATAACTAAACATCTTACCAACAAAAATTTTCACAGAGGTGAAACACTGTAAATGGGTATTAGAATGGCTTCCTTGTAAAACATCACTTTCAAATCAAGTACTTGTGGTGGCGGACGGTCGCTTGTGTGAGAGTACAGGGGGATTTTTTTTTTTTTTTTTTAAATAAGGGAACAAAAAATAGCAGCTACAACAGGTTAATCTACGTGAACTCTGGAATGACACCTGTACAGGAAGATGGAAGGACGGGCAGAAACGCCATACAAAAATAAATACAAATTTTCCTCTGACAGCCTCTCAAGTATTCTTCACTTTCACAGGATGAGGAATACGGAAGCAATAGGTTCCCGAAAGTAACACACTTTCAAAATATGTCTAACATTTGTCTGAAGCAGAAAAATACTGTCAAAGAGTTACCATGTACCATGAGTTTCCTCGCGAGTCCTGGCTCACAGGGGCCTTCGGTCAGTGTGACGCCTGAGGTTTGACCAGTTCGTAGCGGCCGACCTGGCCCTCCTGTAGGAGCTGCCCGATGAGCTGCTCTTTGTGCACCTTGCGGCTCACCACGAGGAAGCGCTGTCGGCCCTGGCCGTAGGATTTGCTGCGGAGGCCGTACTTCAGGGATACCTGGTGGATCTGCTTGCGCTCATCGTTGTTCAGCTCGGTGGAGAAGCGCAGGTCGTCCGTCCGGTCCGAGCTGGCATAGTCACGGATGATATCCTCGATGTCCCGCTTGCTGAGCTGGTTACTTGGCTTGTTCGTATCGAGTCCCAGACCCTCCCTGGAAAACTGCTCCTTGACTTGGATGGGTTCCGCGATGCCGTCCCCTTCGCGGCCCAGTCCGCCCCCCTTCCAACCCATTTTGCGCAGAAGCTGGTTCCCGATGTTGTCTTCCTTTATCTCCTGCCGCATGGAGTCCTCCCCAACGCGAGCTAGGATCTGGTTGCGGGAGAGTGCGTCCACATTTCCTTCCTTTCTCAGGTTGGACTTCACTACGGCCTGTGTCCTCCTAAGGGTGGCCAGGGCTTCTTCAGCTGCAATGTGTTTCACAGTCTTCTTTGGCCCAATGCCGGAAGCCACGTACTGGCCCTCCAGGTACACGTCACACTTCCAGCGGTGGTCTGGCAGGACTGTGAATTTGTAGTCAGCTGTCACCTTATTGAACTGAGCCGTGTCGTTTATGATGCAGATGGCGTTGTCCGAGTTCTCCAGGATGACAAGTTCACTCAGGTTCTTTCTCCTGCCGCTGTAGCGGCCCCCATTGTACGGGTTCCCTCTGGAGAACTGCTGTTGCTGCTGCTGCTTGGCTTCCTGGTTCAGGCGCAGCTTCCGTAGGGCTTCCTCTGCCGCGGCGTGCTTGGAGGTCTTTTTGTTCCCGTTGGCCTGTGCCACCAACTCATCCTGCAAGTAGACGCTGCACCTCCAGGTGCTGCTATTAGGAATGAGATCAAACTTGTAGTCGATCTTCATGCGATTGAAGGCAGCTGAGTTGTTGAGGATGCAGATGGCATCATGTGCGTTGTCCACAATGACGAACTCCGTCCAGTGCTTGCGCTTGTCATACTCATACTGGCCCTTGGAGCTTGGGGGCGGTTTGTCCTCTGGGTTGCGCAGCGCCGGCAAGAAGGAGGGAGTCGGAGCGTGAACCTGGCACACCACCATGTCGTTCACGTAGGTATGCTTGTACCTGCGCTGAACTACCCGCACCTCCACTGGCTTCTGGAAGAGCTTAACAGCCTGCTCTGAGGCCCTGTCTCTTGCCCCATTCTTGCTGCCAGAGTAGCCGGTGGCAAGATACACACACTGGCACCGCAGCTCACAGGCGTAGCCATCTGAGGGCACCTTCCGGTTCTTAGGAAGATCTGCTGGCGGGATGTCCTTCAGGTTAACGTAGATGTATTCCGGGTTGGTCTTACAGGCCTGAATACTTCGGCTGAGGATGAAGTTGTAGTTGGTCGTCTCTCCAGCACTTATTGACGTGGGGTCTCTGAAAGTGGCTGCCATAGCAGCCGCAACTCTGGAGATCAGCCTTTGCTTCTCTTCCAGGGTCACTGGGGAGATGGGCGCAGGGCTCCCAGAGCAAGACTGGGCAGATGCGCTTCCGTAGGCTCGAGAAAACGCTCTGCTGGAGGAGGGTCTGTCCTGGTGTCCAAAGCCCAGACCTCGGCGCCCAGAATCCCAGCTCCCTGAATGGGCTCCCCCTTGGTACTCATCAAACCTGTAGCCCTGAGAGTGGAACCCTGACTGCCTGGTACCATGCGTCTCAAACCAGGCTGAATAGTCCTGCTGCATTTTTGACATGAAATTTGAGGCACTCCCCCTGCTCCCAAACCCCAGGCCATTGGTGCTGCTGGCACCCGTGTCTCTGAACGCCTGATCCGACCAGGTGCTGGATCCGTACGACGAGGCTCTGCAGAAGGACGGGTATTCCACAGGTGCCCCGTACGATCTGCCACCGTGGAAATGATGGTTCTCGCCATCCCTCTGCCTCGGGCTGTTCGCCTCCCCCCTCCTGCGGTACTTCTCGTTCTCCTTCTCGTCGGTTCCACCACTGGGTCCCCCGCCACTACTCACAAATTGCACGGGCTCGAAACGGGGTTTGGGACCAAACTTTGACAAAGGCATCTTCCTCATAGGCTCTTCCCCTTAAAGAGAAATTGTTCTTTTTTTAAAACAATTGGTCAGCAGACTGAACACAGACAACCTGCACCAAATCAGTGGCTGCTGTATCAGGCGGACGTACAAAAGAGTTCTAGCAGGGAAACCAAAGGGAGACTCACTGCCGTCAGATGAACTTGGCCTCTTTTTTGCTTCGGCACCTGGGACCAGCTGGAAGGAGGGCATCTCGCCAAGGCCAATCCCTTCTGCCATCACCAGCACCTTCGGCATCAGTTCTGGGCCATACCTTAATGCACAGAGCAGATCTTCAGCATGGGAATGAAATCGGAATGCGGTGCAGGATAAACTATGTACTACAGATTCTGTTGTTATGGGTAAAAAAAAAAAAAAGATTTGAAAGAGCTGAACAGAAGCACATTATGTTACATCAGGAAAAACTGGCAAATACAAGCTCAGTATCCCATTACTCTGCCTCTCAGGTGGGTTTTATTTAACAACTTAATACATTAAATGCTCCTCAATGGTTGCAATCAAACTGTTTTTTGTAATTATGTGAAAAAACACAGAGCAAAAAAGTGACAGTTTGCAGAAATGGAGGCCAAAAGGTTAACGGCCTGAGTTTTCCTGATCCTCATTATGTGTGGGGCTCCACTCCACACTGGTACAGTGGAATAAACCTTCGGGGTGGTCTGTGCACCAAGACAACAACAGAATCTCACATACAGAAACAACACATGCAGCAAATGCACCTTAATACACCTCATCTCTGCGCGCAGCTGAGCCCAACTCACCCGTCTCCTCAAGGTTTGCTGATAGAATGGTGCCGCAAATATCATTTTAGTTTTACAGAAGACGTTTTCCTTTGAGAAATTAACAGGCCCCAATACAACCAGATCCAAGTATATACAGCATTTTATAAACATCCTTCCTGACACTTTTAAGCTAACTAACTCTATCATCCACCGCAGTGTTCAGTGCGGGGTTATGGTGGTCTAGAGCCCACCCTAGATAGTCAGGGTGTGAGGCTGGGTACACAGCACTGTCACAGGGAAGTCACCCTCACTCACTCACTCACTCTCTCTCACACACACTATGGGCAATTTAGGATAACCAGTTCACCTCAAACACATGTTTTTGGACTGTGGGTGGAAACGCACATAAACACATACAGCCTGCCAGCTCCACACAGTGAATGGGACGCTACATCATCGTGCTTATTTTACTGCTATACTACGTATTACTGCTCCGCTTTTCTTTTACCTGACAGCATAAACACACATTTACGCAGGTGTCCCCGGCGCAGCGATGTCGGAGGAGACCGTGACCGGCTCGCCGGCAGTTCAGTTAGCAGGCGGGCTAAAGGGCGACCGGGCCACATCCGGCATGGCTGCCGCGGCGCGGTGCATCATGGGGAACGCAGGCGCGGTGCATCATGGGGAGCGCAGGCGCGGGTGCGTCGGGAGCCCAAGCAGCTCGGCGACTGACTGGCGGCTTCGCGCTCGACGGCGGTCGCTGTTTGACGCCATTGAACCGACGTATCGATTATATCACATTTAAACCGCTGTTCACATCAACCCGGCAAACAGCTGCGTGAAACAGGCGGCTTTTGTTTTTGAAATTCAATTTTAAGCGCCCTAGAACCAAACCATACAGTGAATTTAATGCTCTCAGTCGTCGGTAAAGGTCCCGCTCGGCTGCGGGAACCTGCGGGGCGACGGGCGCTCAGTGACGCAGTCCACCAGCCGGCCAGGCGGCGCCGAGTCTCCGCCGCATCCGCGCCATGTTTTCCCCCGCAAACTCGCTCGTATCCGCAGGTTCCCGCAGCTCGGCCGCTGCACGGCGCCGTGTGCGAGAGAGAACCCAGCGAGCCGCACCACCCGACCGGCTGCCGGCACCGACCGCGCGGCTTCTTTCACCTGCCTCCCCTGTAGCTCCGCCGCGCCGGTCCGTGTCGAGCCGCTCCTGAGCCCTGGAGGCGGACGGGCGCCCGCCTGGTTAGAAAAACAACACAAACCCTTCGTTCCGAGGGTCAGGAAGCTGCCCCAGTCCGATAGCGGCGGACAAAGGCGTCCAGAGTGGCCCCGGAGCGGCTGCAGCTCCAGCTCCCCAGGCGCGGCGCTCCGAGCCCCGCAGCCGCCTCTTCCTCCTCCTCGTCCTCCTGAAGCCCTGTGACACCGCGTCCGCCAGGGGGCGCCCGTCTGCGCAGCGCCTGCACTACAGCCACAGTCCGGCTGCTGCGTCCTATTAAACTGGACGTTTCGGTTGAACAAGCAATTTGTAAATATCCGCTTCAAACAGGACTTTCTGAAATAAAACAGACTCGACTGAACGTTTAGCAGATTTAAAAGACTCCAAATCCGACTTGTGGACCAGTGCGAGATTAATAGAAAAGTGTATAATATTGAGTAATGTTTGAATGTGTTATGTGGGACTGCAGTTATTTCCCAGTATAATTGACGTGTGTTAAATATACAGTACAAAGTTTAACAAGTTAATGTACAGAGTACAAGTCTGCAGAAGCTCAAATCCAGTTATGCAGACAATTAATCCCATATTTAGCCAGAAGGAAAAAGCTTAGATGTGTCGTGCAGTTTATATTCAGTTAAATAAAATGCAGCTGGGGAACTGATCTTGAACCCAGTGCAATTGTTATTGTTTCTTTTTTGCTTGTTTTAACTGGTACTACAGATGCTTCTTGCTACACAGTAAGAATCAAGCTCACACTTGTAGTTTTATTGAAAATGTACAACATTGTTATTTTACTATAAAGGTATATTTCACACAGCACTTCTTCATGTTCTGAGTCTGGTGGACTGGGGGGGGGGGTCATGATAGTGACAAAAAGTGACACCATAAAGTTCACACATAAAACAAAACCATTTCCAGAGAACTCTAACCAGATCTCCGGAGTGATTAGATCATATAGGAACACAAAACATTAACATAAATGTGTGGTCGTACTGTGCATCTTCCAGTGAGAATTTAGAATTAAACAGTAAATGTGGACATACAGTAAGCTGGAGTTCATTTTATATTTGGCAATTTCATACAGTATGTTAAAAGTGGGCTGAATCCTTTCAGGACAGGTGAGAAAAATGAGGGAGAACAGTGGGTAGAAAAAATGTTTTATAATACACATCAAACACCACCAGTGTTTGGAAGACAGATTAGTCAGGTGGTATGAAGAAACTGTTTAAAAAGTTTGATGGTGGCAGTTAAAGATTAGATTTTGGTTAAAAAAATCAGAAAAAAAACCCAGCCTAAAATCTGCATTAAGAGATTTAGTACAGTAAGTAACTGTACAGGTTAGTCATCACTGTCACAGAGGATTAAGAAATAAAGCACTCATTGTAAAACCACGATGAGGCACAAGAACCCTGAAGGGACATAACAAATTTGTTTCCAGGGGATTTAACTTGGAATTGTTTCAAAACGTTTTTTTGCTTCAGTGTAGACAAGTGAGCCAGAATAAATCTACCACATGAACGAACCTATGACTCCTGCCCTTTTTCCACAAAACAGTGTCTGTTTACAGGCTGAAAAACCCAAATATGGTGCATATATGATCATGCTGAGCAAGACAGATGGACAAATTAAAAAAACAAACTGAACGAGAGAAAAGTAAAGTGAAAAAGTGAAGACAGTTGCATAGGTGTCTAGTCTGTAGAAGCTGCAATCCTCTCTTCAGACAGGTGGCAAAACACATTAAAAGAAGCTAAAAGAGAGAGAAAGAGAGAGAGAGAGACTGACTGGTTACCAGAAAGAACCATGCAGCCAGTAGAGCAACCAGAGCAAAAAATTCCAGTGAGGTTTCTAGGCCCGAATCAAAGGTCAAACCGCACCAGCAGGAATTACCTTCTAAACTTCTGCGCAGTTTGGCTTGTCAGCGGATGACACATCCTTATCATCTATTACCTTTTCCCCTCACTTTCGTCACATCTACATTTGTCTTAGCTGGAAAAATGTTGTAATTCTAAACATAATCATCGCTGCAGCCTTGAATTAACTGGCCGTGTTGAGTGGTGTGTGAAACACAACAAACAGTATTTACTAAAGTAAATATCACTGCATTAACCCCCTTTTCTGGGGTCAGTCAGATCTGAATTTCATGTGCAGTACTAGAACCTCACAGAAAAAGTCAGCAATACCCAGGTGGTGGTAGTAGTAGTAGTAGTAGTAGTAGTAGTAGCAGTAGTAGTAGTTGTAATAATAATAATAATAATAACAACAACAACAACAACAACAACAACAACAACAACACCACAATGCAATTCTCACATTAAAAGCCATAAGTTAGAGGTAGAGCATCAGTTAGTCAAAAAAGCAGAATAAATGAGCAGAACCTACAGGAAAAGTGAAAAGAATAAAAAATTCAGCAGAGGTCATGCTTTTGTCAAAAAAGAAGGTGAGCAACATTGTTAACACAGTGAATTAGCACCAAATAAAGACACACAGACAATGTTCGAGAAGAAATGTGACACGTGAAGCAGGTCCCCGGATGCTCTCCTAGTCACCCTGTGCACAAAGCCAAGGCCTGGTCCCAGAAGCCTGGGGAGCGACGGGACAACTACTCAGTGCAGAGCCAAGGATTGCTGCAAAGGAAGGCAAACACACACAGAGCAGTGAGACACACACCACCTAGGAGAACCACAACACCAGCACCAGGCCACCAGGCACTGTAAGCTGGTTGAAGAGGAGATGACAACAGGTACTTCCATCACCTGGACTACTCCTGAGAAAGCCTCTGTTAACATTTGGGGACAATTTGCTGTTATGACATCTTTATGTGACTGACATTGTTCTGGCTCCTGTACACAGCAAAACAAGGGTCAAAGTGAGTATGAGAAGCCTCGTGTTCCCCTTGTACTCAGGTAGAGTGCGTTGTTGCTACCAAAGGCCCCCCATCTTGTTGCTCCATCCATAGCGAGGGGACTGTCGCTGATACACAGCTGGGTGACACAGTCCTGTGCCTTCCTAAGAGCTGTGGAACAAGGGAAGGGGAACCGAGCTGTAGGACAAACAAGCTGTGTTAAGTCAAGCTTTAATAGTTAGGCTGAGCCTCATGCCTCCATTTCAGAGCACAGGACCCCGGGGTGGCGTCACTCACTCTCACTCTGCCATCTTTTTTGATTTATTACGTCTTAAATCCACCGCTGTTTCATCATCCAGCATCCTGATGGCTATATTAACAATGAAAAATGCTGGTATAAACTGCACTTTATTATTCTTCATTCAATTTCTGTGCACAGGGCTTTCTAGGGGGGAGTCAGCTTCAAATCCATTTCTCATTTCCTATGTATTTTGTCTTCAGATGGAAAATTCATTTCTAAAAACATCTAAACCGCAGATTAAAAGTCAGTAAAATAAAATTTTTCACAGTACCACTGTGAATGTCTGTTGTCTCTTCTTTGAAACAGGATAGTAAGGCAGACAGACCATAAAGATGAATGAAGATAGAATTTCAGGCATATTTTTTCTTTCATGAAGAGATGGGGAATAACTATACTTTCTATTATAATAATTGTATCCCTGTTTTTAATGATTGCATAACATTAAGAAAAATTTCAATAATGTACACGTTTAGCATAAGTTCTGTGATACAGTAAATCTCTCACCGAGTTCTGAAAACTTAAGTGAGAAGCACATTACGGAGAAGAACTGAAAGGGTTGTTAGTTATGAACTTACTGCCAAAACTGCAGACAACTGACCATGACCAGCTGAGTAAGACAGGTGATGTGCGCAGATTTGAGCTCTTTTAACAGTGGTCATGCATGTTAACAGTGCAGTGGAAAGCAGGCTCAACCATGCAGAAAAGACGATGTAAAAGCAGTTTATTAAGAGCAACTGAGTAAAACACTATAAAATGGTTCCAAAAATACAGTTTCATGTCTAGAAAGGAACAGAAAGAAAGCATTTGAGGTCTCCAATTCATTCACGGCCAAGTTGGGCTCCCTCCTCGCATCGACTGGGTTACACTCGGACAGCGGGCAGGGCAGTGTGTGGCATGTCTCAGGGAGGTGTGTATGACAGATCATTCAGATGGTGAGGAGTTTCTACAGGAAGCCTACACTGGAAAGCAGAAACAGGGACTGTTACCTTAGACTGCAAAAAAAAAACAGGTTTTTGTGTAAATAATGTTTCCATTCCTGTTAGTGAGAGATTAATGAGTTTCTTACTACAAAACAGAACATATTCACACATCAGAAAGCAAACTGAAAAAGATCTCCACAGGTGACAATGTGCCGTCTTGTGTTGCAGGTAAAATCCTGCCTCTGAATCGTTTTATTTTGATGTTGAAATTATGGGGCATCTGAAATAAAGAAGGAAGAGCCACCAGTAAAGGGAACGTGAGCTCAGGTGGAAGAGTGTCAGCGAAGAGACCTTGGGGGAGAAATCATTACTGAAAGGAGACAGTTATGTTGGGTAAGGAGCTGTAGCAAAGGAGTATTAGTGAGGTTTCTTACCAGGGCGGGGGGTCTCTTGTGCAGCATGCAGTGAGCGGGGAGGGTTAACTGGAAAACAGCACACACAGAACAGGTGAAACACACAGGAGACACACACTCAAAACCTGAAAAGGAAAACAAACTTGGGAGATTTTCCGAATGGTCCTTTGGCTTTGCTGGAAGAAGCTGTTATAAAAAACAGTGCGTTATACAAATAACACCCAACTCCATAATCCAAGATGGCCAAGAGAGCTTCCGGTGGTATTTCATAAATATTTTCCTTATTAGTGTTGAACTTTTATTAGCGGGAAAAAATTCCCTGAGGAGAGAAAAGTGAAAATGAAACAACAGTGGTTAATAACTTGAGCTGAAAAGAAACTCAACAAAAGAACAGAAAAGGGGATTAAAAATTCAGTGAAATGAACAGAAATATAAAAATAAAAGGTATTGTTACGCATGACAATGATAACACTAATGTATCTTAGCAAATCAGCAACTGCAGTCCAATGCAGGCAGATGGTGCTATAAATTTTGTACTTTAAACGTCGTGGACTGAAAGCCAGTTGAAGACCTACGGAGTTTTTCTCCGTTGAAGAAAACCTCATACTAACAAGGGAGGAAAACTGTCTTTCTGAAGCCTCTTTTATTATCTATTTGTCTTATTTACCCTGTACTGTGTTTTGAGGAAAGCTGTTTTAAGCTATTCCTGGACAACTTGTGATTCAGCGCAGTTCTCATTTTAAACAATAACTTCACTTGTCAGTGCCCCCCCCCTCATTTTTACATTAAAAACACGTTGCTAAAAGGCTCCATTTATGCTGCAGGTGCGGTGGATCACGTGTTTTACCTGGGCTTTAAAGATTCCCTTTTATTCATTTTAAATGGGCTTCAGGAGACACTACTACAACAGACGTGTGAAGATGGTTGAGGATGGACCACTAAGGTCTTGGAGATTATGATTAAATCACCGTTTCTATTCACATTTTCTCACAAGTCCCAAGACCACGCCAAATCCCCACTCCAGGCATCTGAAGCTGGGGGGGTGATACTTACTTTTTCCTTTCCTTGTCTCTTTTGAGTGTGGTGGTGCCCCCTGCCTGCAGACCCTGGGACTGCAGCAGCTCTGTGGCCGTCTTCCTCTGCTTGAAGATGTTAATCTCGTCCTCCAGCACCTTCTTCTTGTCCTCGAGCTTCTTCTTTTCGTCCTGGTGCATCTTCTTCAGTCGGTCAAACTTGTCGTGCAGCTGCATGTTCACGTGTCGATATGAAAGCGGGGGAAAACAAACACCTCTTATTATAGCGGCACTAAATATGGACCAAGCAGTTTGATATAATGAGTGACTTGGTCAAGTCCTTGACAGCAATGTTTTTGTGGTTAATTTGAGCATGTTTATCGAGACATATAATCACTTGTTGAATTAACACACAAACACACCTCCTTCTCTGCCTCCTTCAGCTCCGCCTCCTTTTCTTTTACTCTGAGAACAAACATCTGCCGCATCTCCTCCTCCTTCCTCTGGAGCTCGTTCAGGAACTCGTTCCTCTTGGCCTCGTAGGTCTCCTGCAGACTGGAGGAGGTGAAGGACCACAGTGACGCAGGAGAACAGGGGATATGGGGAACATGGGTAGGGTGCAAAGCTCAGCACTCATCTAAGTTACAGACACTATCTGCCATATGATAAACCAACAAAAAAAGATCAAATCCTTAATGGAGTCCCATGTGAATCTTACGATTTTTAATAAGCAACAAATCCTTTGCTTTCATCCAAAATCACTTTCTCTAAACATTTATATACGGCCACTTTGTCCACCCAGCTTTGGCACAGATGTGTGTATGGAAGCCGTTCGCTTCTATCCTCCTTCAGGCCCAGTTCCAAGGCCAGTCCAAGTGCCCATGTCTGCCGCTCACCTGAAGGGCTTGCTGTCCGGATCTGTGTCCTTAAAGCCCATCTCCTCCAGCTTGCAGCGGCGGTACAGCTCGTAGTGGCGCGTGTGCGTCTGCTCGCGCAGGTCCTCCATGTTCACCCGGATCATCATCTCCCGCAGCTTCACGAAGTCGCAGTGGTTCTCATTCTCCACTGCATCAAGGCAGAACACCACGTCCATCAGCACCACGCTGAGGTCGAAACCACATCACCCAGCTCACACATTCCCCCTCGACCCCACTCACTCTCTCTCACACACAAACACACACACACACACTCTGCTCATGGCATCTCTACAATACGTAGACCTGTTACACACACTTACATGGGGACCACTCAACAACCAGCCTCTTTACCGACAGTTACACAGCCTCACCATCCTCTGGTTCTTAAATCTGTCACAGCTTTGTGGACAGAGCGCAGACACACTGCAGAAGGTATTATCAGCACTGCCTGAAACACACACCCAGGAGACCCTGTGGGCTCCTGTTGTCAGTTGCTCACACCACAGATTACAAACAAGGAGAAAGGTTTCCTCACACAAACCCTTGTGTTTAAAGGGTGTGTGTTTGTGTGTATGGTAGAATGACAGTGTTATTACGTGTCTGTGTGTACAGGTTGTATAATTGGCAACTGAAGTGTGTGGGGGCCTCACCCTGCACCGTCCCCCAGGGGTACTGACGCGCCTTCACCATCTTGTTGCCGATCTTCACCTCCTCTGTGCTTCCCACCACGGCGAACGGCAGATGGCCCTGCAGAGCCCACACAGGTCTCATCAGCTGGTTCTCACACACACACACACACACACAGAGCTCCTAAATTATGCAAGAAGCTATAAAGTTATAAAGAATAATAAATGAACAAGGGAACTGAAAGAGCATCTGGATCAGGCATGATGAGCACAAGACAAAGTGGGATTTACTGAAGGGCAGAGAAGACAATGAACCCTGTGACTCGACTCCCTCGCTTATTGTGTCGTGTTGTTTTCGGCTTTTTCGGAGCATCCTGGGAAGCTCTCGGCGGCTATGTGGGAGCGGCGTCTAACAGAGCGTGGGAGCGTCCGATTAGCGGTTAGCGCCGAATTAATACAATATTGACCGTTAATCTGAACCTCTGCAGGCTGTAAGTACTTCAGGGGGCTGCAGAGACGAGCCAAAGCAATTCGTCTCCCTGTGTGTTTCCATGTATCCTAACTGCTCTCTGTTTCCTCGGTGTGTCCATGTTGCTGGCGAGGGTTAAGCGAGCACGTTGCCACAGTTCAGCACCACGGGACACGCAACCCGACAAGCTGTTATGGGTTCTTTCCCACAGTCGGGACATCCTGCAGGCACTGTTTCCTGTCTCCAAGTGTAGGAATGCTGGACACAGATGGTCTGCAGCAAGAGCCTCGATAGTCACTTGTCTTTTTTGTCTTTATTGAGAGGAGGAAACTTGGCTTCTGCACAAGAGATCATGTTTAAATAAAGTAAACTAAGCAAACTGCAGCAAAAAAAAAAAAAAAAAAAAAAAAAAAAACATTTATAAGTAAACATGTACTGGCTCGTAATTTAGTTTTTTAAACAAGGATGTAATCTACCATAATAGAGGCNAAACACCAAAATGCCTTAAAGTTGAAAGTCAAGCATCTCTCTCTGGTTAAGCAAAATCTTTTTTCTGCGTTTAGTCAGCACCTTCTTAAAATACAGTATTACTGTAGATCATTGCTTTAAAAAAAAATCACCTCATTTCGTCATTTATCTCATGCTTTTCTCCTTTCTACTTAACTTGCTGTGATTTATGCGATTATACAGCTTGGTATTTTTCAATAATTTCTCAGTGATTAAGATTACAGAAGGAGGGGGTTGAATCTGCAGCAGCTGTAACCACTACACCTCCTGGAACAGCCCAGCATTTTTGTTTACCATTTCAGCTCTCCACAGCATAGTAAGCAATGAATCAGCAGCATGACAGAACTGCCAGCATCATGACCCAGGGGTCACAGGGAGTCAGTGCGCTGGGAAGTGGGGGACATCTCACATACGTTCATGGTGGAGTTGATCTCAGCCACTGTCTCGTCGTCCGTGGGGAACTGGTAGATCTGCACGCCGTTGCTGACCAGCTCGCTCGTGATCTTGATCTTGAACCTGGCAAGCTCGCTTTTGGAGATGGCGTCCGACTTGGCGATGATGGGGATGATGTTGACCTGCAGGACGAGAGGGAGGGTCTTACAGGGGCTGAAGTCACAATCAAAGGTGGCGTAAAACAAGAGGATCTTGGATCTGTGTGAGAGAGCAGGAGGACAGTTCAGTGTAGCTAAGCTTCTGTGTAAAACGATCACACAAGCGTAGCAATAAGGCTCTATAAATAAGCTTTGTTTTTACATTCCAAAGAAACATCCCCAGAAAAATTTACTGCCCATCTGTGCTCAGCTGGAGTAACCGGCTTTTGTGGGTGGTCTCAAAATTACTTTGCTCTTCTTCAACTAACGATAATCATAAAAGCAATAAATTCCTGTATATGTATCATTATTACTCTGTATTAGTATTATTTTTAAATGAATAATATGCGAAATTACTGAAAAAAATAACAAAGCCGTCTTGTAGCCTTCACACATGTTCACTTTTTTTTATATTTACAGTTTACATAAAGGGGGATTTGTGACTTATGATGAGATCACTGGAACCCCAAGATAAATTTGGGCACCTCCTCGCCAACACCGTTACTGACCACACAGCCTAAGGTTCTTCTCTGCCCTGCTGCTCCCTACTACATCGTTGGTGACTGGATGCTCTCCAGTGAATGAAGGCAGTAGACATCATCCCGGATGAAGGTGGGAATCTTATTCCATTTTATTACCCATCTGTCCCAGTGTTTGTCTGTGGTGTCCATCCCCCTTACACACCGGTCTGCCCTCTAGTCACCTTGCTGTCCAGCTTCTTCATAGTCAACAGGTCCAGGGATTTCAGGGAGTGGCCGGTGGGGGCGATGAAGTAGAGGCAGGCATGGATGCGTGTGTCATGGTAGCTGTGCAGCGTACGCTTGATCTTCAACTCCTCCTGCAGGTACGCTTCAAACTGGGCGTCGATGAATTCCACGATGGACTTGTAACTACAAAAGGTGGGAAGACAGACAACATCTGAAATCGTGTCGGCTTTGAAACCACATTCCAACCTCCATCCTGTTAACCCTTTTCCAGATGCACCAATATTGCAAGACCTCAAGTTTCATGGTGGAAAAAGATCTTGAATATTGACAAAATTTTGGGACCTTGCTGCAGAATCATTGTGCATGGTACTCTGAATAAATACAGCCAAGAGCATCCAGTAAGAAGGTAACCTTCCACAGAAGTGTCAATGTGCTGGATTGAACAACACTGAATCATGACATCTCTCTGGGTTTTGAAGCCAGACCCACCCTCTCCTTTGGAAAAAATGGTTTCAGGCAGTTCTCTGCAGTCCTTTGCACATTATTTCATACCCACTTTCATACCCCATTTCAAACCCACACATGGTTCCACTCTGAAAAGCTGGATGGAAAGATGGAACATTTTTTAAAAATCAAATAAAAGATTAGAGGCGTTTTGGGCTGCAGAATGTTGAAGGACAAAAAAAAACCATCAATCATGTGGATGTGCAACTCACTGGAAAAGATATACATTTTATTCTTTTATACAGCTGAATATTTATATATTTTAGACTCTGGTTGCTGCCTACAAGACCATCAATGGACCTGCACCCTGAAACCTGTAGAACCTGATCAATTGCTATACCCCCCAGCCAGACTGCTGCCCTCCTCCATCTCTGACCGTTTTTGGTCCCTCGGACAAGAGGACCAAAAATGAAAAGCTGGAAGGTTCTCTGTTCTGGCTCTAATGTGGTGGAGCTTCATCTCTCTCAGAATTGCCAAATCCCACACAACATTCAAGAAGGGTCTCAAAACATCCCTTTCACACCCACTTCTCTCCTGAGCTCCTTTTTGTTCCATAAACTTTCACTACATTATCTGTTTAAAAAAATTGTACTCCCTCCTAATTCTGTACACAGCTACTGTGTATTTTGACAACAGCATGTCTGCATCTGCGTCTCTCCATCTGTTTGTAATACAAACGTTTGTTTCCTCGGAGTGCTATGTCACCTTGCAGAAAAGCATCTGATACATGAATACATGCAAATTTCATATAAATATCTCAAAAATACCACAAAAGCGCTGAAACAGACACAAATGAAAACCCAGAGAGTCAAAGCAGCACAGCTGGGCAAAAAATTTGATGAAGCTCAAGTCCTGCTACTTGAAAATGACTTCGGGGATGAATTTAGCAAAATGACTGATTTGCTGTCTTTCTTAGTACAGCAAAAGTTATGTATTTGACATATATGAAATCATGCAGCTTCAAAACCACAAGCCGTCCCAGTTATGACACCCCCCCTCCACCAACATAGAGGTTATGGCACTGATCCAGATGACATTCTCTACCGTTTCTTTGTACAGAATGCGCCAGATTAGGTAACAACTGAGATCATGGCACAGAAGACTTGATATCTGCTTAGACAGAGTAAGAGACACAGCTTTCGAGAAAACACCCTTTGCCATCAAAGCAACAGCACCATTAAAACCCAAACACCCTACAATCTTTCACAACACCAGAGATGAACAGCTCCTCAGGTTAGTCTTCAAAGGCTCTGTACTCATGCAGGTGCCATTCTCTCAAAAACAAATAGTTCAAGAAGCAAAGGATTTTATACATCTGGAAAAGTGTGCAAAGATTTCAGTTTCTTCAAGTTACCATCTTCTCCACTGTCTCCTCACTTGTTTAGTTTGGCAGAAGAGCTGCTCCTTTAAGACTTAATTATAAAATCATTCATCTAAAGGCTACAAATGAGAAAAGCAAAACCCACATAACCCACATAAACCTTCAAAAAAATGTTGCAGGACAGCTGCAGACTGAAATAAGAGATTAATGCAGTTTAAAGAGACCCCTTCAGAACTAACTACTGTATCATGTGGTCCCAAACATGACAGACATGTCATCTGAGCCAATCTGTAGAGTCACCCTTAATCCCCCCCCAAATTGTGCCCCTCGGAACTTGTACGCATTTCCACTTTAGTAACTTAGCTACTGAGTAATAAATGTATGCAACTGTTCAATTCTTTTCCACAACCAACATACTTCTTTTGACATTACAGAAAACAAAATACCTAAGATGCATAGAAAGGACAGAATCCAGGTTTGATTCTGCTGTACTGTCCATCCAGGCATGGAATAAACTCAGTGATGCCCCCCACTCCCCCACCTACCTGTCCTCCTTGTTGATCTGATCCCCAAAGCCCACGGTGTCGACCACAGTCAACTTGAGTCGCACATTGCTCTCCTGCAGCTCGTAGGTACTGGAGCGCAGCTGCACGCCGGGCTGGTTGTGTTGTGTGGGCTCGACCTCAAACTTGGTGTTGAACAGTGTGTCCATGAGGGTGGACTTCCCCAGGCCAGTCTCACCTGAAATGTCACACACACCCTAAACAGCAATGAAGGGACCATCAACACAAACAGGAGAGTGTCTGGGTGGGGAGTCCATGTGCATCACAGGTAGTGAAAACTGTGCAGCCCATCACCAGGACCTCACTAGCCACCATCCAGACCACCTACAACAAGCAGTATGTCAGGAGAGCTCACAACATCACTGCAGACCCCTCCCATCCTCCTCCATCTGTTTTCACCGTTGCCGACTGAGACACAAAACGTCAGAAACAGCTTTCTACCACAGACTGTTGAACTCAGATGACTGAGGACTAATCACCATCACCACCCATGACCACTGACTGTTTGCGGATTGACATTTACATCAAGATGTTCACACATATCTGTTCTATATTACCTTTTTCATATTTTTCTTTTTATTTATTTATCACTATATTTAACTTTTATTTTTATCTTTATATTGATATACCTCCTCTATTTATTTATCTCCACACACTTTCCCATTATGTGTACTGAGCATCACGGACCAGAGGTGCTTCATTTGATTCTCCCTTGTACGCCTGTTATATAAGGTTGTATGAGAATAACTGATTCTTGATGAGTAGGAGAATCCATGTGGTCAAAGCAATGATTTGACAGTAATTTAACTATTTGTACAGTCAAGTGGTTTTTTTACTGGATCAATTCATGGTAAGCACCGTGATCAAAGGTCCCAAAGTAGGATGCAGGATATGAACCTGGGGCCCTCGAGGGGAAGACGGCAGCTGTAACCACTAACAGTACGTGTTCCCTACTTCTCTAAACGTCAAGAAGCAGACAAAGAAGAAATGGGCTGTTTCAGAGGTCTGGTTTCGCTGCTCCCAAAAAACACCCCCCCACTACAGGCTGGCAGGGGTCCAAAGACCTATCCAATGGGGCCCGGCTGCCAAAGGACTCCGGCTAATTCCTCCTCAGATCACAGAACGGCCATATGCCAGAAAGCAAAAAAATACGTCTGAATAATTTTTTTTTACAGTAATATCCATTTTCATTCAGTTCTGCTGGTTTCTTCTACCACAACCACAGACAGCCTGGAGCCCAAGTCACTAATGGCTTTCTAGCCCTTTCGCTCAAGCTTGTCTAAAATTTGACAGCTAATATGTTTACTTTCCAGATCATTGCAGGAGAACGGGCAAAGTGGCACAGCGGTTACAGGACTTGACTAAAATATGAGGTTTGATCAAATGATCACCCCCTCGTGTATCGTCTCTACTCCAGTGATGTTTAAATTCAAGTTATTTTCAGAGGCTTTCGGGAGGTTGGGAGAGAGGATGGCGGGGAGCTTTTCACTATACTTTCACTATACAAAAGTTTGATTTACTGTGTAAGGAAACAAGAGACAGGGATCCATCTCTAGGTGCACAGATGGGCCAGCTCCATAAAACAAGGACAACCATCATCATCTCTGAATATATCTTCTAGAGATCAACTGTACTGAAAAAATATCAGACAAGCACATTGCCCAGTTCCACTTAAACTGTGTATAACTGGACACATGCTAGCATCGACCACAGCAACAGGATCCCCTGCGTTTGGAGTGTGTGTGGGAACGTGTGCGCTCAGGGGGACGCAGGCGTCTGTCCTACTCACCCACACACAGGATGTTGAAGCAGAAGCCGTGGTTGACAGACTTGTTGACCAACTGGTCGGGCATGCTGTCGAAGCCCACATGTCCCGACAGCGGGATGCAGCGCGCCCCTTCCGCCTGCTGAACAAGAGAGCAGTTACCACAGATCCTCCTCCACCTTTATCTGTTCATACAGCTGGACATTTTTACTGACACAAGTCCAGGTTTACTACCATTTCAAGGTGACGACAGCAGGGTCTCTCTAGGACGTACAGCCACAAACCGAAAAGTCTCACTTCCAGGCCTCTGGGCTACCAGCTCACTGCCCTTTAGCTGCCACACACATCTCTCCCACAGCTGAGCATTTCCTCCCAGAATTTACACCCTGGGTAACTAAAGACTACAAGAGCAGGGATCCCTTCAGAGGCATGCGGGTAACACATTTAGTACTTTAACCAATGCGGCACCAGCTAACCCAGTTACCCTAAAGGAGTTATAAGCCTCAGACCCAGGCAAAAGTCTGTTTAGCACACAGCACACTTTTGCACTTTATAAGTGGAGTAAAAATAAAGCAGCAGCTCAAATGGTTGCTACCACAAGTAGCCCAATAACAATGACAGATAGTGGTGACAGAAGTGTCATTATTTATTCTTTTAGGTGATGAATCTCTCCAAAGTGACTTACAGTGTTAGGTTTGTTCGCTAAACTACTTAGTGGTTTACCCATTTATACAGGGTCATTTTTACTGCAGCGGTTCAGGATAAGTACCTTGATCAAAGTAACAACAGAAGAATTCAGAGCCGAGTCTCGAACACGACGACCCAAACATCTACACTGCTGATACATAGTGTAATATAATGTAATATTGTGAAGGCCAAAAATATTTACATTAAAGCATTGGAGCACAATGATGACTTAGACAAACTAACACAAAAGTGTATAAATAATTTCGCAAAACAAAACAGGTTATATATGCTCCCCGTAACATAATTTCAGTTTTCTGGGTTGCAGATCCTGCGACACCAAGGCAGCCCTCAGTGCTGCGTTACTCTTAGTTTCTCTTTTGCAAACTCCAAACTGCACAGGTACAAATCTGACTTCCTGTTTCCTGTCTACAAACATTTCAGAATTATGTCTGCAAAAAAGCTTCAGTTTCAAACCACAAAGTACATATTTGGAAAGCCCCAGTTTCCATCAAGTGCTGCCGCTCTCTTCCGCAACCAGACACGTCCGAGCAAACATGGTGGTTTGTGAACGCAGGAAGAGAAGCTGAAATACAAATGCAAACAGAAAATTGTTCCTCTCTGAAAATATGAACTTAACAGATGCAAATCAGAATTCTTATACAAGTTCATGCACAAAAATGAGGGATGATCCTGACAGCAACACCCCCTGCAGAGTCCTGCTCCACAGAGACAGATGGGCTTCTTCAGGCCCTCCTTCTGTTATCATTAACCGCTTTATTCTGGTCAGGGTCACTGGGGAAGGGAGCCTATCCCATAGTCACAGTCACTGGGCACCAGGCTATGAAACTGCACCCCGGGTGGGACGCCAGACCATCGCAGGATCATAACACGCACATTCTCACAGTACTGGCAACCTCGAGTGACCGACTAACCTGAAACACATGTCTTTGGACTGTGGGAGGAAACCCACACAGATGGGGAGAAGTGAAAAACAGCCAATAAATTCATTGTAATCATTGCACCAATGAGAAACATAACTAGAATCCAGTCGAAATCGTACATTTAAAGGTACGAATCTGCACCGCAGCTAACTCTCTCTTTCTGACAGGTTAATTCAGTTTGTTCAATGAGATCGGAACTCACAACCATCACAGGTGTCACTTTGGCACCAGCTTCTCTCTGATACTGTTAGTTATCCCACTGCGACCGGAAACCTGCTGTCAAAGGTGCAGCTCTGAACAGAGCCGCTAACGGCAGAAAACAGACAAATAAAGGTAATAAACAGAAAAACTGCCCGAGGTCGATCACATCTCACCCACTGACGACCTTTCGTAGTTTCCTCAGGAGCACCAAGCATCTCAAAATATTACAGAAGCCTCGAAAACACCGGCATGAACGTTATTTCGAACAATAACGAACCAATATGAACTACTGGAACAGCGTATTTAAAAATCACCGCAGAAATAGGAACTGAATAGACAAAACCTCGATCCAGTGCACATTTTCACATCAGTGCATCTATATGCTAAATGCTACATGTAAAATGAATATATTTTTTAAAAACCTGATTGATAGCACGGAAAATGAGTTCAAATATGATTTACGGCGCGCATCACGGACATGTGGGGGAGGAAAAGCATCGCTGTGTAGCGAACCTACCGCCTGCCGAGCGATTTCAGTGGCCGCCATAACTGAGCGCCAGGAGTCTGAACAGGAAGCGGCTCTCAGGGTGCAGCGCTGGGACTGGAGGGGAGGAGCAGGGGGCGGGGCCTTAACAGGAAGCGGCTGTCGGGGTGCAGCGCTGGGACTGGAGGGGAGGAGCAGGGGGCGGGGCCTTAACAGGAAGCGGCTGTCGGGGTGCAGCGCTGGGACTGGAGGGGAGGAGCGGGAGGAGAAGCAACTGGAGGGGAGGAGCTGGAACAGGTAGCTGTTGTCGGGGTGCAGCACAGGCGCTGGAGGGGAGGAGCCTGAACAAGAAGCAGCTCAAGGGGTGGGGCCTGAGCAGGAAGTGGCTGTGGGGATGCAGCACCGGGGCGGGAGCGGAGGAGCAGTGGGAGGAGCCTGAACAAGAAGCTGCTGGAAGGGAGATGCACTGGGCGGAGCCTGAACAAGAAGCAACTGGAGGGGAGGAGCAGTGGGAGGAGCCTGAACAAGAAACAACTGGAGGGGTGGAGAAGGAGGAGGAGCCTTGAATGGTAGCGGCTCTCGAGGTGTAGCGCTGAGGCTGGAGGGGAGGAGCAGGGGGAGGAGCCTGAGCAAGCAGCAGCGGGAGGGGAGAAGCGGCTGTCAGGGTGCTGCGCTGGGGCTGGAGGGGAGGAGCCTCAGCAGGAAGCGGGTCGCAGAAGACAGCGCTGCTGGAGCCGACGAGGTGGAACGAAACACTCAGTTAAATTATTGCAAATTAAAATGCAATGTAAAATGATTAAAACGTGTTACAATTGTACATCACCCCCCCATTCTACATCTGAAATGGTTTGTCCGTTCTGCTCCGCGTGCTGTAACCGGGGCGACGTGTGTCGGGTTTAACTGCTAAACACATGGTGCATCTCTGATGTTCCTCTAATAACGTTAATTTTGTTCAGATATTTCCATAAGAAGAGCCTCCAGAGTTTATGCAACAATGAAAGAATGAAATTCGATTCGTGCATTAATTGAATCCACTGCACAACTTTGTGATTGAAAGATATAGAAGTTTCACAGAACCGGAAGGGGAAGAGACGCAAACAGCAGCGAGAATCTTTCAAAACTCACTTCGACCGAAAGCAGCTCGATCGCGGCCAAAGGTGAGAGTCTTGTGTGTGAACCTAGAGGTCCGAATGGAGGGCAATAATGGGGCATAAAAAGCATAAATATTATAAGAGGTGATCTGCCTAGAATGATACCTTGAGGGTCAGGTGAAGGATTTTAAAGGATGTTAAAATGCTTGAACTGGTTTGACTCGTGATATTTGGTAGGGTTACACAGGTACTGAATATATATGTCGATACGTTACATATTTACACATTGATAAGAAGTTTTAAAGCGATTTCACTAAAGTCAAGAATTCTCAGTCTGAATCTGCAAGAATTTTTGGTCCGAACTTCCGTTAAATTCGGAAAAATGAACCTCTGAATTATTTGCTTACCTGTTGCTTCTGTTGAAACGAATAATTTAACTTACAATTTCTACCTATTTATACATTTTTACTGTAATTCAGGGTAAATACTGTACTTTGCTGTGTAGGTGGACCAAGACCAGCTCCCTTAAAACTGAGTTTTTTAACTGCTTCACCAGCAGCCAGTCCAGTAAACTCGTTCATGTTTTTAAAAATCAAAACCCAAAGAGTCACGTGGCTACTTTTCTCTCCTTCCCACCTGGCAGCCACACCTGGATCCCCCAGCTGCACGCAAATAGGAACTGACCCCCCACATCAGGTCGTGCCTCAATACAAATAATCTCTTTATAAATACCACCCTTACTGGAACTTGGTGGCTCTTCTATATTTAGCTGGTTTCGGAGATAAAGATGGACCAAAGAGGCCAAAGGGGGAGGTGGGTGGTCGTAACATTTTCCACGGTGAGGCCATATTAAGCTTAACTGAAAGTGGTCAAATAAGAGATTTGAAGGAGTCAGTAAAAGGTTCCAGGACAGGGAAAAGAGAAAGAGGAAGTGTGTTGTTTCTCAGGAGAGTGTTTGCTCAGGCCGTCACGGGGGGCGGTGATGTGGCGTGTCCTTAATGGGTGATGTATTAAACTGGACCGAGTGCTCGGACCTTCAGTCGAAGTGCTGCAGCAAACCGGGGCTGAAGGCAGGTGAACTTTGAATCACCATCTCGCTGCTGGAGGAGGAGGAGGAGGAGGAGGAGGAGGAGAGGGGGGACGGGGACAGGATCTCATTCTAGGGGGGAACAACCGAGCCTTTCAAGTGCTCTTGGAATAAAACAGCGAGGAGAAAAATGCTCCCCTTTTCTAAGCAGCGCTTTCCTGCGAACTACTGATGTTCGTAAAAAAAGCTCCGCATAAACACCTCGCGTTTGAACCTGTGCAGCAAACTGGCGCAAATGTAAGTCAAAAGATCACCATTATGAGGATCTTTATATTGCAGAGCGACCGTCAAAAATAGTATTTTAATAAGAAAGCGAGTAAAACAACATCTAAGCGCACTAAGAAGCCGCGGGGCGAAAGTCTGATGTATCAGTGATTTAAATGGCAAAAGAGGGAAGCAGGACGGTGGACAGAAGGGAAGGGCGGTGCTGTTTGCGCTTCTTGTGCAGAAGTGAAACTCGAAGCTCGTGTGAAAGTGCTGGACGCGTCTTTACAATATTTTACTTACTGGCAACGAATGTCTGCTGGGTTTTGATTTATTCGCCCCAAATACGTCGTACTGCTTGTTCATTGCGCTTTACACCGTTTATATAGATTTGTAACAGAACTTTGGAACTCTAAGAAGAAGGGAAGAATCCACGTTTAAAGGTTTATTTCATTTCTTTCAGGAGTCGCTGAGGGACATCGGCACCAGGAGCATTTCCTTGTTTGTGGTATTTTTTTTTAATTATTATCTTGACGGGAATCGACACGAGCGACTGGGAAGGAGGAACCGTCCCGGCATGTTGGACATGTCTGAGAGGTCAGGTGGCCCCGGCGCCCATTTAGACCCTCATCTGCGCGGGGAGAAGGAGGAGGAACCTGGCTGCGACTCCCGCGTGTCGCCGGGTGGAGGTGATGCCGGCCCTGTTGAGCGCTGGTCCAGGGCATCATCTCGGCTTCTCCCCGGGACTCTCCTCGCACCGCCCCGCAGGGCGAGGCTGCAGAGGCAGGCGGAGGTGAGCGAGCCCTGCGGCGGCTCGCTCAGGTTGTCCGTGGAAGTCGCCGATAAGGGCTCCCTCACCCCCGCCATGCGCAAAAGATACTTAAAGGAGCTTTTCCGGAACAACTCTCTGAACAGCGGCTTCGGCAGCATCCTGCACACCTCCGGCAGCTCCAGGCTCAGCGAGGTGTGCGCTGAAGGTGCGGAGGAGAGCGGCAGCAGCGGCTCCTTCTGGGCGCTGGACCCCACCGAACACGCCTGGATGCTCTCGGCTCCGGACGGCAACTATGACACGATCGCCGAGTACCTGTCGGAGGACCTGAGCCTGTTGACCAGGAAGGACTTCGTGAGCGGATTCACGGTCCTCCACTGGCTGGCCAAGTACGGCAGGGACGAGACTCTGGTGAAGCTGCTGAAGTTGGCGGAGAAACGGGGATCGCCGGTCAACGTGAACCTCAAGGGCAGCGGGGGGCTCACGCCGCTCCACGTGGCCGCGATGCACGGCCAGTACATGGTGCTCAAGATCTTGGTCGGTGCCTTCGGAGCCGACGTGAACGCCATGGACTACAGCGGCAGAAGGGCTTGGCAGTACCTGCGGAGCAGCGCCGCCGTGGAGATGAAGGAGCTGCTGGGGGCGTCGGAGTGCGTGACGGAGACGGTCGGACCCCAGAACGCCAACAACAACAGCAGCAGCAGCAGCTCGAGTTCCTCCTGCCAGCCGAAACCCGAGAGCCGCGCCGAGTTGGCCTCCGGCCCGAGGACCACTGACCGCTGGAGCTTCGGATCCATCAAAAGCTTCTTCGCTCCTTTGCTGCAGTTCGGCAGCAGGAGCCGGAGGGACTCCGTGCGCGCGAACTCCTAACCCGCCTCCCTTCCGGGACAAAAATGATGCTTTTTAAAATAGTTTTTATGTCAAAGTTTGAACATTTGAAGCGCCCATAACTGTTAGGCTTTTTCCTTTTTTAAAAAGTCGTGTTTACCGCATTTACTACAGCCTGAGTGACGCAAACGGCGTTTTTCAGGTTGTTGTTGTGATGGTTTTACTTCTTTACCAGCGAGTTTTTGTCCGGATGAAGCTCAGAATCGGTGGTAATAAAATGAATCATTTGTTTTGTCAGTTCAGTGAACTGCGCTTTACTGTAAGAATGTTGTGCCGCTTGTATGTTAAACTGCACTTGAGTTTTTCTTAACATTGAGAAAAATGTTTAAATTCAGCACCTGCGGGGCTGTAAATGATCATTTGCTGTTGTACAAATTATTCAAAGATTTACGGCCCTGAAATGTTTTATTTGCATTAATTAAAAAGAATTTTGCTGTTTTTGATGGAATTTCTTGTTTGCTTTGAACACCAACATTTGTCCAGAAAAGTAAAAAAGATCTCATTACATTAAGGCCTTGGAAAGTAAGATTAAAGATTTAATTGTACTTGTTCTTATTCAGTAGAATAATAATAATAATAATAATAATGAAGACAGGTGGTGCCTCAAGTTCAGCTCTGAGTGATTCAAACAGTCCAACACAATTTGTAGACTTCATTTCTTGGCTGGATTTTGGCATTTGAAAGTTTACCTACAGGGTCATGACAGCTAATAAATGAATAATAAAAAACTGTTCAGTTTTCTGAATCTGAAGTGTTCAGGTCTTTCTGGATTGCCCTCCAAACCCCAAACTAGTCTGCTGTTACTGACTTTGTGTTTAATGCAATGAAACGTTGCAACAGAAGATAAGATCATTATGGATGTTCATCTTTGAAATAAGACACTTCTGGAACCTGCGTGAATCACTGCATGGGATTGAAGCAGACAGACGTCATTCCAGAGGATCAGTTACCATGGAAGAGAGTAACAAAGCGCTGAAATTGGGGGGGGCAGTTTCTGCAGGCAACAGGTTGCATTTTTTTGGGTTCAAATCCCTCTGAACTGAAGATGACCCAACTGGGAAAATAATCAATCGTTCTCACTGACTTTGGAGGAAAAACTCCAGAAAACTAAGGAGAGGTAAACATCCCAGAGAAGACTGACCTGCTTAGTGTTGAGGTACTACAGGCAGCAGCACCAGGATGAGACCCAGTGGCACCACAGACCCTCACCTCATAACAACCTTTGCTGGAAACCAGCTCCACTCCGGTGTGTGAAAAAGCCCCTTGTTGGGTGCACCTTCAGTTCTTAACTGTTAAAATGTTATTAAAGCAGTTCAACCCCCACACTGGAAGTTGTGGCCGAAACTGAGCTGTTAGATTAATAAATTTAAAAATTTACGGTGCAGAATTTGCGAGCTGCTGCTTCTTTGCGTGAATTCAGTCACAAGGGTCGTACTGCGGTTTAAACCTCAGGACCTTCTGACTGGGAGCAACACACTGTCAAGGTGTCACCTCACTACTTTGGGCACATTTCTCCTGCAAGACAACTTAACTGACAACGTGAAAGACACAGCTGGTGGAGACACAAATAAACTGCCCCCCACAGTCCATTTAAGGCACATTTGACCAAAATAATTATTTCTGTGAATTTCCACCTTTCAGCAGCTCCAGCTCTATTATCAAACCTCAACTCATTTCTTCATCGTTTGAACTTACACCCAACTGCCATTAAAACAAACATCTCTTAAAACAGCAGACCCCCCCCAATCTTTCTCACAAAGCACATTAATACACTTGTTTCCATTTCACGTCACTTTATTATTGACATACTGAAGTGGCCAGAAATAGCTGTATAAAAGTTGTCGACAGCAGATTCAGGTGGTGTTCTTGCGGCAGGTCTGCAAACAACGGTCTCCTGCATCGGGGGGGGGGGGGCATCAGGAGAACATCTACAGCCCCAGCTTGGTCCTCCTCCAGTGTCTCCTCTTGGAGTTGTACCTGTGGGTCAACAGCACACAGTTCTGAGCACCTAGCAGACTTCAGCCGTGTTAAAACCAGGGTCTGCAACCTCACAACCTCATGGTTCCTGGTTTGAACCCAGGTCATACTGTCGCACCATTCAGTCAGATACTCACACTACCCCAGTTAAACTATAAAACCCATAAGTCACTCTGGACAAAGAAGTCAACTAAAGAGTTTGTGGTACAACTGCCTCCTGGTCCATCTGCTTGTTGGTGTAACAGTGTCACCTCAGGTGTCATGGACATGCCGCTGGGGGCCACAGGTTCAGCTGTTATCTAACTTTCTTAGCAGCCAAGAACAAAGTACCACCTCACACCTGAAGGATAGTAAGTTACAGATCCTGGAAACCCGTCTTACACATCCGTAACAGTAACTCACATAACCCAATGACTGTCCATTTTGAACCATTTATTATATGAACCAAACTATCGTCCAGGTAGAGTCATGTTTACGTTCTTAGCAAAACTCGTCTGCCCCCCCCATGCAGCACATCCCTTCACACCGGTCCCATGTTTCTGTCACCAGAGCGCGTGTACCATGGTAAAAGCACCAGGACATCTGAGCTCCAGGGCAGCATTACTATCAGCAGGATTATGGCAGAACTTCCACACGACGGAGCCCTGCAATTGCAGCCTGCTGCCTCCAGCAGAACCGCGCGGCCCTCCTACCTGATCTTGTTGCCGGTCTTCATGCGGATCCACTGCGGAATCGGTCGGTTCTGCTTCTGCTTCTTGGCCAGGAAGCGCTTAATGCGGAAAGTCTTATGGGAGGACTGAGGCGACAAGAACCGCGTATTCAGCGCGTCAATGGAGCCATTTCAACACCGGCAACGTCGCCCTGTGTTTACAGCCACCCCGTGCGAGAGCAAAACTCCACACCATCACAATTTAACTTCACTTTCCTGTATAATACAAACTCCACAAGTGGCGTTAAAATGTTCTCTTCACATTTATTTAGTCGCCAGAGAACTTAAAATCAACATGCGCGAGGATGGCGGCAGATGTTTTCTTACCATCGCGGATCGGCGGCCCTCACACCACAATGGCGGTTGTCGAAGAGAGAGAACGCCGTGAAATGGGCGGAGCCAAGAAGGAGAAAAGGGGGCGGACTTTGGGAGCAAGGAAACTGAGAGCTACGTGACGTTGGACAAACGTGTTACTGCCCTCTAGTGTTGTGGCGGCCACTCGGCGGATTACAAGTGTCAAATATTTTATTTAAATCACACGAGTAAAATATGACACCGTACGAAAACATTTATGCAACTCTAACTACTTTATAAAAATAAAATCAAATACAAACAAGTAAAAAGTAAACCAGGTTCTCGGGGTTTACAAAAGGATTCATACAGTAAAAAATTTCAACTGTGCATCTTGCTTTCTTCTTTAGATGCAGTAAAGTCTTCATATATATTTCTATTTCAGTTTTTAACAGGGTAATGGGTTTAGCATTTGACCATTTTTGATTGTGAATATGGTATTCACCAAAAATGATCCATAAATTTAAGGTGCATATATCTTAGGTAATATTTTCACTTTTATATACGAGAATATACAACTCACTTTAACTTTCAAGTATTTATATTTCAAATTTTCCACATCAGCCCAAACATTTTACTGTAAACAGTCATGAAATACACGCATAATGATTTCTTGTTGCAGTTCACAAAACACACAGTCTACTTCCTGTTGTAATTTGGATATTTGTTTGTGGGACATTATCAAATGTATAATCTGAAATGAAGCCTCTTATTTTGTTAGCAATACAGGGCTTGTCGAGTAGATTCCATATTTCTTTCCAACATATATTTTGCCTACCAGTAAGATTTACACAATGGGGGGTATTTTCTTTACACAGTGCCTTTAAAAAAAGCATTACTGAATTTCTTGTCAGCAATGTGGAAATTGTTAAATAACATCTGAAAGTGAGGTCTTATGTGTACGGGAAATGCAGATGTAATAAATCAAGGAATGCAAGACATCATTTAAAAGAAATCAATTTTATTAGACAATTTCTGGATCCTTTGTTGCAGCACACAGAAGAGCTTGAAAACAGGTCTGTGGATGACTGACAACAGGGTAAGGCTATGAAGAGCAACTGGGCATATTTGAAAATTTCTGTTTAACATTCTGCAAGAGCAACAGAGCAGCCTGGATTCAAGGCCTTTTCATTGGCAGCTCTCAGACCACCAGGCAGAAGCAAACTGCACTGCTGGGAACATCTCTCTCCTGAACATCTCCACAAAAGACTATCTGGTGAGGAAAATTGTACAGGAGCAAATTCATGAGATTTCATTGTGAAAGAGCAGAGAAATATGAAATGCTGCAAAAGATAATTAACAGTCCCTGAAGAACTCAGTAGTGAAGTGCACAGACTGACAGTGTGAGAAAAATAAACCCTAAATGCTGTTGTACGAACAGAACAGAACGCTGTTGGTTTCTAAAGAGAACTGTAAACCAGTTGTCTATAAATGTTCTCTGTGGAGAACGTGTGTGTGTGTGTGTGTGTGTGTGTGCGCGTGTGCGCGCGCGCCTGCGCTAGCTGCGCGTGTGTGGATTACTGATTAGGGTGGAAGCCCTCTGTGTGAAGCTCACCCACTACGCTAACGCATAGTACGGCAACAGACTGCAAGCCTATTCTAAGGTCACTTGCGGTTCTCTTGGTCCTGCGAACTTTGGCATCTCACACTGTGCCTCGTGCTGAGCCCTTTAGCACTTGTTTCTCATCCTCAACCGACAAAAACCAGAGGAGCTCAATCAGCCACCAGGAGGTGAGGAGATCACACGTGGAAGGAGCGCCGACAGTGGGACAGGCTAAGCTCACCTCTATCCCACCCCATCTTTGCCTCACTCGCCTCCGACTGCTCTCTCCAAAGCTCCGTCACTCCTCTCCTTTCTCTCGAGTGTTCTTTGCCTCGTTCTCCACCTTCCTTTCTCCGGCCGTGGTTTCGCCTATCGTCACCCGATTGCGGCTTCGTGTGCCAGGCTGGTATAGCTGAATCGCAGGGCGGTCCTGTCACACACGAACAGAAGCAAGTGTGTCAGAAAAACAACTAAAGCACGAGACAGACTCAAAATAACATGCTGCTTTCAGAAGGCACATTACCGTTGAACCTCATTTTGTACCTTGTTTCTCACACGGTCTCTCTTTACACCTTCCTCTTTTTTGTCTTCTTTTGCCAGCCTCTCGGGTTTGTCTACGTTTCCTCCCTGGTCTCCGGCATTCTCCGCTTTCCTCTTCTCCCAGGTGCGATCCCTCTCTTTTTTCACATCCTCCTCCCTCTTCTTGTACAAGCTCTCAGCGTCGTGTCGTTCCCTCTTCCTCCTCCGCTCTTCATCCTGCCTCCGGAGCCGCTCCTTCTCCCTCTGCCTCCGCTCCCGCTCCCTGTCTCGATCCACGTCCCAGTCCCTGTAGTCCTTTCGCCCATCCTCATCCTGTCTACTTCGTGTAAAGAAGAGTAAGCCTTGCAGAACCAGTTTTCAACTCCGGACAGTTTCCCCACTTTCACTCGATTAAATTAAAAATATAAGCAAGCCAAAAGCAAGCAGAAGGGAACTACTCACTTTCTTCCTCTGTCTTCACGGGTTTCACCATTCGGACGTTTCTTGAATTCCAAACTCAGAGCCCTGTCATCTTTTGATCTGTCTTTCTCAGTTTTTTTTGGCTTGTCTTTGGGCTTTTCTGTGTCAACATCATCTCCTTTCTCGGGCTTCTTCAACAACTGAATAAAAAAAAAAAAAAAGCACAGCAATCATACATTTACCCACGTAACCACACAGAGTACAACTTTACTTTCAGAATAATAATAAAAAAACCTTGTCCTTTTGCATGAAAATTACAGTACCTTGATCTTTGGTTCCTCTTTTGCCTTGTCCCTTTCTTTCTCGGGAATTTTATCTGCTTTCTTTTGCTTCTCTGCCTCTTTGCGTTTCCTCCTGTCTTCTTCCCGCCACTTACGGCGCTCTTCGTCACGGAGACGCTTGCGCTCCAACTCCCTCTTCCTCCTCTCCTCTTTCTTCTCTTCCCGGAGTCTCTGAAAAAACAAAACCATTTGTCAGGGTTAAAAGGAAGACTCTTACAACCCTGGAAGACTTTAACAGGACTTTTGAGAGACTCGGTACTGAGATTTATACAAAAAGACGTACTTGTTTGTTCTTCAGAAAGTCCAGCAGAGGAGTTGTTTTCTTAGCTGAGGGCAAACAAATAAGCAAAATTACAGCTCTTCATTCCGTACAGTGTTAAGGGGACTAAATTTGACCACATTTATTATAACATAACAGACAAATGTTCTCCTAAATATAAAAACTGCAAGTAAATACAAACCCACTAATTCTTTTGTTTTAGCCTCAATTTCCTCCAGTAGAGTCTCAGGAGTGGACGTCAATTTCTCATCATCGCCATTGTAATTCTCCAAAAACTTCTTGTAGTCAGGGTCTGATGGGGGAAAAGTCAGCAAAATGAGAACAGCTGCTTTAGATAGTAAACCCATCAAATACATTTAGAAAATAAGCTTTAGTAATGACTACCTTCCTCGATGGTCCCAGTCTTGGCATCTCTTTTCTTACTCCTCTTTTTGGCAATCTTCTGAAAAGGTGCAAACTCAACTATGGCTGGGTATTCCTGCCCTGTTCCAAAATTATGGTTTATTTATTTTAACCAATAAACAATCCATTAACTGATAATTAAATGATTGATCGGTGTTTGTTCTTTACAGTTCAGTAATACTGAATATTTTCACACAATGCTTTGTTTCAAGGCTCCCTCAACTGCCATTCTGTCATGGGGAGACGAACGAGAGAACGAAACACAGCTTCTCCTGCACCACGTTGCACAATACATTAAATGCATACCATGACAATGCAGGGCAACACAGACAAATTGAACAGATATATGGATGAACACATAAACAGATATTTAATAATAAATAAGGTGACAGATGGATAAATAACAAATAAAAGTATCTATGCAAACAGTCAGTAGCCATAGTTTTGGTGATACTGTGGGTGGGCTGTTGGCGGTGGTGGAAGCGATCAGTCCCTGTGCTGTCCAGAAATGAGCAGCCTGACAACATGTTGGGAGAAAGCTGTTCCTAAATCTGCAGGTTTTGGCCCACAAGCTGTCAATAGAATAGTATCTAATTCATTTCTATTAAATTAAGCACAAAACGCACCTTTGTTATCGACGAACACGTATCCATCGAAGCGATCTCGGAAAAGCACGATGTCCTCTTGGTTCCTGAAATTGATGTAGGCTCTCGAGAAGAGGTGGGGGAACAGGCTGTTTGGGTTAGTCAAAACAAGACGTCAGTTTGCGAGTCGCCACACAGACACTGTGGCGTGCAAGATGTGTTTATCGACACCCTCCGGCCACACCTGGTGTCACTGGAGAAGAACTCCAAGTAGTCCACCTCTGGAAGGGGCTGTAGCTGTTCCTCCAGCTCCTCTTTCGTCAGGCTGGGCGGAAGACGGCGGATCACAATCTGCAAGCAGATACACAACATCCAGCTTAAACAGGAGCTACTTCCACAAAGGCCAAAATAAATAACACAAAAAGCTGTTTTCCTGGAGATAGCCACTAACATGACACTGTCAACAGTGTGAGCAAGCAGTCTGTAATGTACACTGAAGTTCAATGGGTGGCTCACTTTGAATGTGACGATATAACCTAAATATAAAGTTTAATATTCGTTATTTTCACAAGTTATCTAGGACCCATAACAAACTGCACTTTGTGCTTTCATTTTCTCAGTATAGTGTGACCACATTCCAAATATGGTTAGAACGTTGCAAAGTGCATTCAACTACTTCAACAAAAGTCCACAAGTGTTGGATCATAAAAATAAATGCATAAAAAGAAGGAAAAGCGGAGGCCCGTGAGCGTTTTGTAACGAGCTAGCTAGCTAACGTTAGCAGTAGCTAGCTGACAGTACCTTTGTCATCGCCTCTTTCTTCTCCTTGTTCGGCTTCTCGGGCTTCTCGTTGTCGTCACATTTTATTTCAACTTTCTTCTCTCTCGGACGAGTGTTCTCTTTGTCCTCCTTCATGATTATAAACGCTCTGAACTGCTTTCGTGTGTTTTCTGAGCTGCTCGCACCGTCCACACTCCTCTCACAACTTTTTTGATCAGTTAAGGTTTCTACCGTAGCAACATTCAAAATTGAAATCTGATTGGTTGCCGAGAACTAAAGGGCGGCATCATGTGTAAAGTTAAGTTTGATTGGCTGTGGAAAAGCAAAGTGACTCGACGGGCAAAAGCCCGGCACTGATTGGCTACTGAGAACCGAAGCGCGTGCATAAATACGAAAACCAGTTCAGAGCTACTGCAGTATCAAAACAAATCGGTACCAGAATATTGTAACACAAAACTTATCAAAGTAAACCGGAGAACAAAGTAATTAGTATAAATTCCTAAACGGTTAATTTAATTCTAAAATTTTCCGAACCGTTGCAGTTGATGTGTAGAACCACTAGAGAGGGCTGTCAGATTTCGTCGCCTTTACAGGCCCGGAAGTTACGTTTTGTTTGCCGGAAGTGTCCGGATGACCGTCATCTTCTGAGGACGATAAGAAATAAGTTAAATTAGTCGGCGAACGATAAACTTTATGTAATATTCTTGTGCTCTTGAACACGTGTTAGACACGCGTACGTAGGAGGTGGTCGGCGATCATGTGGTTTGAAATTCTGCCCAGTTTCGCCGCTGTGGCCGTGTGTCTCATGATTCCGGGAATCGCCATGGCTCATATGAACAGGCTGACGAACGGAGGAAAGGTGAGGCCGTTTATCTGCGCGTTGATGGTTTGTTTGGTTGTAGTGAAAGAGCAGAGATGAAGTCTCTGGGGGCTGCTGTGTGTCCGCAGGAGAAGAGGATCACTTCTTATTCTTACCAGTATTATCTGATGGAGCGAGACAAGCGGGTGTCCGGAGTGGGGAAGTACTATGTCTCCAAGGTGAGCTCCGCGTTTTAAACGCTAACAGACAACACCCACCCGTCACCCTAAATTTCAGAGAGTAACTGTGTAGAAAAAAGTGTTCTTGTGAGTTTTGTGAAAGTTTTGACTGCTTTGTTCTCTTTAAACAGGGCTTGGAAAACATTGACTGAAGATGTTGGAGCTCCTGTCCTGATGCCCACTTGTCTACTCATTTAATGTACATTAAATATATGAATCTTGTGCGTAAAGACGTCTGCTGGGTGGTTTCATTTTTTGTGGTAAAATCTGGTATAAAAACCCAAAACGCAAGCAGCTGCTACAGATTTCACGACCGAGTCTTAATCGGAAGACTAGTTAGCATAAAAGTTTAAAATTATATTATGAAAATATTACAACAGCCCTTCTGAAAAAGATATTTTATATAATATTTAGGCAATTGGTACAGAATTTGCAGGTAAAGTACAGCCTTGTCCATGAAACTTTGACCAGCCTGTAATTCACTTCCTTCAGAAATATTTTTAATTCATATTTGGTGGCTCATTTTTTTTAAAGGAAAAGAACTACTGGTCTGTGCTGTATCAACTTTATATATAATGTCTTTTATTTGCTAGTCGCTGCCATCTTTTGAGCTACAAAGTGCATGGCTGTTACACTGAAAATTTAGTAAAATGGTCTTAAGGTCACTTTAATGATAAATGTTTTTCTGTTTGATTTTACATTCCATTAAGGCTTTCTGTGTCTTATTACACACACCTTGTCATCTCAGTGAGCCATTCCAGCAACGGAGCCCATTTCGCATCAGCAGCTGTGAAAGGAAAGCCAGAACAAAATGTGTCACACACTGCGCTGCATGTAGTCTGCGGCTCAAGACGACGACCGCCACAGACGGCTTGTCGCTATGAACGATTCTGGGCTCGAGTTCTCTCACCCCCCGGGAGAATGAAGAGTTGATCATTAAAACACAACCGATACATGGTATTTAGTTGGTTTTGAGACCAGAGTGACCACACGCTTCCTCACCATACAGCATCTACTCAGGTCAGGTTAGCGTTCATCCCCGTTTACACACCATATTCAAATGTCACAAATAACCTGGCAATTATAGTCAACACCTGTATTGCCCTTTTAAATTAACATACTGAGGTATTCGAATAAATTTAAACTGCAAGCTATGAATTTCAATGCATTTTATTACACGTGCAATGACAATATGTACAAAAAATGATCGCTTAATGTGCCACATGGCCGTTCTTTCTTGCTGTATTGAAGTTCTGCAAGTGTTTCCAATCAGAGTCCCAAAATTAAATTGAGGCCATTTCATAAAGTAAAATGCCTGAGTCTGATACCTTAAGCAAAAATGCAGAATGTACCAATAGAAGAAAGAAGAACTTTAAACAACGTTAACCTGCTTCTCAAAGTAACAAAGGATCATAAACGTATACGACTAATTAAGAAAGTTTCAGCGACGTTGCATTACAGCAGAGGTAAAAAATATATTTATATATATTTACACACACAGACCAATCCCAAAGTCAAAGCCAAGAATCCAAATGCTGCTGCTATATCAGGGTTCACTTTTCGTCTTTGCCTTTTGTTTTTCTATAGACCATCTCGCGGAAGCTGGACAGGATCTTGCTCTCCCGCTTTCTGCGCTCCTCCTGGTTGAAGGACGCGAGAGCCCTCTTCTCGTCGGCGCTGTAAATTTGATTTTCCTTTCTCAGACGCACAGCCTCCATGCGCCGGTGCCTAACAGAGTAGACAAACGTGCAGAAGGTCACACACAGGTCAACGCTAAACAAAAGGTTTTATTCAAAATAAATTCAGGACAGTTTTGTCTAGTATACTGAACAGCATGTAGAACTGCACTTCCAAGCAACAAATATAATGCAGAGGTTTACAAAACACCTAAAAGTTTAGAGGTATGATTTTGTGTGCCGCTGAAGGATTTCAGTACCTGCTGCCGCTCATGACGTATCCAGACTTCTCAAAGTCGGCAATCTCCTCGCTGGTCAGCCCGATTTCACCTCTTCGAGGGATGCGCTTACCTGCCTTCACGTATTCTGCCATGGCAGCACCTTCTCCCGGCAACAGCGCGTGGCCGAAACTGGGAGAGCAGAGTGCGATACATTATGTACGCTTGTTTAATGTGCCTGCGTGTAAAGTATAAAATTGGCTCTAAAGGTTACAAAGAGCAACAAAAACGATGTGCGTACATTTTATATATATATTATCAACTTGCTTTGCACCAACATTGTTGGGCACCATATAAAAATGTACAGCTTTGACTTAATATGTCAACCGAGATAAAAGTTAAACCTTACATTTTTTTGACTAAAGGTTAGCGACCACTCCACTACTCACTTGAGAGGTTTGTCATCCTGGGACAGGTGCGTCAGAGGTGCTTCAGGTCCCACCAGCCCATCATCTCTGCAGGTCCTCTCCACCCACAGACTGTCATTCAAGTCTTCCTCCTCCTCCTCTGAACCATCACTGCTGGACTCAGTGGAAGACTTGTGGCTCTTCTTGCTCCTCTTCTTCTTTGACTTCTTCCTAGGGGGCAAATGGAGGTCAGCGTGTGAGCTGTAAGGTCAAAAGCTTCAAAAGAAAACAAACACATTAAAAATGTGCACAGCTGCAAACAACACTCACTTCTTGCTTTTCTTCTTCTTTTTCTTCTTTTTCACAATTTCTTCATCTGAAATTCAAAACAATGACATTAAGAGGGGGAAAAAAATCCCAGGCGACTTAATTCAATTTGTGAATAAAAAACGACCGCCGTACCCTCAGAGTCACTCTCCGATTCACTGTCTTCAGAGTGCTTTCTGTGCTGCTTCTTCTTCTTTGATTTCTTCTTCTTCTTCTTTTTCTTCTTCTTCTTTTTCTCCTCCTCTGCACATTAAGAAGCACTTTCCAGGTTACCGAATTGTTACAGATAAAACAGACTTTCCAAACCGGGGGTCCTCAATTTGTCTGCCAGCGGGACTGCAGATTAGGCTGAATTTTACTCCAACTGGCCTCTTCAATAACCCACCAGCATTGAGCGAAACGTTGGACCAACCCGAAAATCTAAGATCGCATTATGCTAACCGTCCAGCTGCTACACTGTAAGGAATACACTCATATTTTTGTTCCACAAATAACGTACGTGGTACCTTTAACTGAAGCATGACTGTGTACAAATTTGCAATCGGCAGAAAAACAACTCAAACAACAACAAACTTACCTACTGTACTGGACTCAGAACTATTGCTCTTCACCTCATCCTCTACAGGGGTGTGCTCATCTGAACTACAGCCAGAAAGAAGAGCGAACACCACACATCTGAGAAATCTTTCCACTGCAAACCTCTGCATTCTGAATTATGCAGATTCACTGGCAGTAGACTAAACACTGACACTTTACACATTTACATTCCTCCTCAAGTAACTTACTCAGGTTCTCTGACTTTCGGGGACAAGCCCCAGACCTCAGGAGAGCCCAGCTCCCCGATCCGCTCCCGCTCCTTCAGCCGCCTGCACGGGGAGGAGGAGAAATACAGATACTGTCAACAGGGCCTCCATTGGAAAGCACATTCCTCACCGATTCACTAAACAGAACCAAGCAGTGAAACGTGGAAAAGCCTGTAAGCTGCTCTGTGTGTATCGCTGTTTCAGGGGCTGTTCCCCTGGGCACAGGAGCCCGGGACCCGCTCCCTCACCGGGCTATGTAGGCCTCCTGTCGCTGCCGGAGCACGTCGTCCGTTTTGTCGACGTAGTCGAACCTCGGGCCCTGAGGGTGTCTCACATCCCGCTGACTGGACCAGGCGCCTCTCTCCCTCTCTCTGGATCTGGACCTGGAGCGGCTCCCTCCGCGGGCCCTGGAACGGGACCTGTCTACCGAGTCGCCCCACCGAGGCCTCGGCTCAGACCTGCGGTGCTCAGGCGAGGGGCTCCTGTCGCTGCCCGACGCGCTTCTCCGCTTCCTCTTCAGCCGCTCCAAACTGCGGCTTCTGGAGCGATGCGTCGGGGGCATGACTGCTTTTTAACGGCTTTTAACTGCCCCCTTTAACGTCTATTCAGACTGTCTACGGTTAAACGAGCGCGAAACGATCACACTTTCAGCACAACACCAAACAACCGCATCGATTTATTGTTGCTGCTAAGCTAGCCAGCGCCTGACGTAGTAAATAAGCGCGTCCCGTTGAAATGTTTCAGATAAAATTATTAAAAATTGTTTGTAAGAAGCATCAGTATACAAAAGTATAGAAAATAAAAATCTAAAAACAAACCACTTTTCTGCTCTCGAGAAGTACGTTGCGTTCTCCTGACTACGAAGCAGGAAGTCGGCGGTGCGCTGATGAAATGGGTCCCCCGGAAACAAGGACGCCTGAGTGCGGTGCCGCATCTAACGGTGTCTGTGCGTGAAAGGCGCCTCGCATTGCTTTTGGTCTCAGTGGAGCGTTTCGGTTAAAACCGTCTATAAATCACAATCAATAACAGTGTACAAACAGCGTCAGACAAACATTAAATGCCCGTTGTGTCCACCTCTGTTTGAATTTTATTATGCACTTCTCCACATACACACTTTTCCCCCTACAACAGAGCCAGGGTGCAGTAGGAGCTGCGGGTTTTTTTTTTTTTTTTTTTTTTTTTTTTTTTTACAGCAGAGAAAGTGGTGAAAAATGGAGCTCGGAGGGTTCGGCGGCGCCCGCACGGCTCAGTCTGCCATTGTGTCAGTGGGCGATTGGGTTTCAAAACACGCAACTCAAAATGAATTTATGGGGCTGCGACTCCTGTTGGTCATGCGATTAACTAGCAGGTTGTGTCGGCTGCGAAGGGAGCGGAGCGGAGCGGCGCCGCGTTTTGTTGTCTGCAGACACGCTGGAACGCGCAGAAAGCGGGGACACACGGCCGGGCTTCGCAGGTAAACGCCACGTTCTTCACGCATTGCGCGCTTTGTGCAGAAATCGAGCCGCTCGGGGGATTTTTTGGTGCATTGAGTAGATGCGTTGTCCACGCATGAGGCCGCAACCCGCCGTGAACCAGGAAGGAAGATCCATTGAGAAAACGGTCCCCCCCCACCTTTACTTAGCTAGCGACTCTCCCAATAACCTCGCGATCTGCGCATCAGTCCTTAAAAAAAGCTTTTCGGAATGGCAAAACGCAAACGAAACGGACCGTGCGTTAACCCGCAGAGTCTGTGCAGCAGTTGCATGAAATTGTCCAGACAAACTTTATTTTTAACGTGTGTATTTTCCCTCTTTGAGGCACAGGCCTCCGGTGCGCGCGCTGCCGTTTGGCCACAGTGTCGCGGCGTTTCTTTATGTCCAACAGTCGCCAAAAGTCGTCAAGTTACTTCGCAATTGTCGCCGGAGCGGCGCGAGCGGGCGGATGCATACAAAGGGTGGTGACATGTGTGGCGGGGCGCGCGGGTCCTCGGCCGCTGGAGCGACACGGGCAAAACAAAAGGTTTTAAACCACCTGCTTTGGGAGCGGAGGGTCCCCGCGGAGCGATCGAGGGGGTCTGCCGGACAACACGCCCTTTCCCCAGTGCAAATAAGACGTGTTCGGACCTTTACCGGCCGCAACAAAGCGGGTTTTGTGTCCCGGCGGCCGCCGCGGCGGGGACAGCCGTGCGCGGTGCCGTTAACCCGCTGTGCCCCGCAAACGCGCGTCGGGGAGCCCCGATGAGCCCAGGCAGAGGGCAAAAAAAGGCAGAAGTGACTTTCCAGACATCTCTACACACCCCGCTCCTTTCTAAACTGCACCTTCCGCTCACGTGTTTTTGATCCTAAGCTGACAGTAGTAACATTTGTTGAATAGAATAAGCCCTATAAATGAAGACAGTCTTATTTTGCACAGTGGATCCAACCTTTAAACTAAATGCGAATATTTAGTATTGCTTGAAACTAACTATCAACTTTCCACGAGTCTTAAAAACAGCGCAGGTCGGCAGAAGTCGGTTCTGCGTTGGGAATCGAGGTGCCTGAAGATGCGGATCTGTGCGCTTCATTTACGTGTGTTTTTGTTGCTTCCCCACCGCCCGAAACACAGGGATGACGAGCGTAAAGCTGATCACTGCAACGGACGCGCTGTATTCGGGGTCGCTGCTCAAGTCCATCAGCGAACAGCGCAATGCCGGACTCTTCTGCGACGTCACCATCATCGTGCAGGACCGCAAATTCCGAGCTCACAAGAACGTCTTGTCGGCGTCCAGCTTTTATTTTCACCAGCTCTTCTCGGCGGCCGGACAGGTGATCGAGCTGAATTTCGTCAAGGCGGAGATCTTTGAGGAAATCCTGAACTACATCTACAGCTCCAAGCTCGTTCGGGTTCGGTCTGACAAGCTCAAGGAGCTCATCCAAGCTGGGCAGACTTTGGGTGTGAAGTTCATTGCTAATCTCGGTGTGCTACTCTCCCAGGTCAGGGGCTTACCAGGTTTGTCCAAAGTCCCAGATGAGGCAGATGCGGCAGGTGCACAAAACGACACTCTTGCCCCAGCAGCAGGACCGCTGTGCGCGCCTATTGTCACTGAGGACTTCTCGTTGTCTGTGGAGGACTTTGACTCGACGGATGACAGCGCAGGCAAAGAGGGGAACTTGAACGCCCAGGATGTTTTATTTGTCTCGAAGCACGAGCCGCAGCCTGCAGCGAATCCGTGTGGCCCTGCCACGCACGGCCCTGAGCACCCCGAGGTCTCAGGCATAAACAGTCCACCTGTGGAGAAAGACCTGGTATCCAGGGAAAAGGGCAACATGACCCCAGAGGCTGGTCTGCCCTTCGCAAAGGGGGATGGAGGCTTGGGATGTAAGGATGGCAAACCTTCTACTCCGAACACGGAGGAAAGCAAACCCCTGGTCCACTGCAGCCCGACTCAATCCCAGCTTGGTCCCGGCCTTCTGCCTACACCTCTGGCCTCCCCCCTTGGTTCCCCACTGGCCTCACCACTGGTAACCCCAGACATCACCACCAGTATTCCCCAACCCCTCCTGGGTCCGTCTGCTTTTGGCACGCTTTGCAGCGCACCTGCTACACCAGCTCACATGGACAGCGCCCACTTACAGTCTCTCAACAGTCCCCATCCCAGAGAACTAGGGCCCCTGACCAACGATGTGCTGGGTGTCCACAAACAGCAGGTGACCACACCTGTAGGGAAGTTGCCAGGACAGCCTGGAGACTTCAAAATCAAACTCCAAGAAATGAGGTCAGGAAAAAACGGACCAGGGCTTCACAGCCCCAAAACTGTGGGGAAAAAGACTATAACGCTGGACAAGGCTTCAGAGATCGATTCCTTGTCTACCGGCTGCAAAGTTTACGCCAACATTGGGGAGAACACCTATGATATTGTTCCCATGAAAGAGGACCCTGGGGAAGGGGACTCCAAAGCAAGCAGGGCCAGGAAGTCCCACATGTCCTCCACTTTCAGTCCTGATACGTCCCCCCAGTTGCCAAGGGGGGTCTCGAGCAAAAAGAAAGCGAAGGTGGAACAGGACGACCACTACGAGCTGGTCATGGACGGGAAGACATTCTACGTGTGTGTCGTGTGCAAGCGTCCCTATGTGTGCCTCACCAGCCTGCGTCGACATTTCAACACACATTCCTGGGAGAAGAAGTACCCGTGTCATTACTGCGATAAGGTGTTCGCCCTTGCTGAGTACAGGACCAAGCACGAGATATACCACACGGGGGAGCGCAGGTATCAGTGCTTGCTGTGCAATGAGTTCTTCATCAACTACCAGCTGCTTTCCTCTCACTGCAAGCAGGTCCACAACCAGGACCCCTCTGGGCGCAAGGAGAAGGATGACACCGACAACAACCTGTACCGCCTGCTCCCTTGCAAGACCCTGCAGTTCAAGCCCTACTCCTACATCTCGGAGAGCTCTGGTGGGATCCCTGTGATCAATGAAGAAGGGATTGTGTATCACATGGACCCTGGGAAGGGCCCTGAGATACCACACAACCCTACTGGTGCTCATATCCAAGTTGGGACTCACCTCCCAACTGGTGTCCATCTCCCAACTGGTCCCCACCCCCCAACTGGTGCCCACCCCAATTCCAGCCAGAGCAAGGTGCTAAACTGGGACGAAATGTTTGTAGAGCCTGGAGCCCAGGCCCCACCCCAGCCCCCGGGCCAGCCCCAAACCCCAGCTACTGTCCAGCCTCATCCCTTGGTCCAGACCCAGGCCCCAGGTCCTGCCCAGCCACAGCCCCCAGCCCCTGCTCAGCCCCATCCCTTGGTCCAGACCCAGCCCCCGGCTCCTGCCCAGCCCCATCCCTTGGTCCAGACCCAGCCCCCGGCTCCTGCCCAGCCCCATCCCTTGGTCCAGACCCAGCCCCCGGCTCCTGCCCAGCCCCATCCCTTGGTCCAGCCCCAGCCCCCGGCCCCTGCCCAGCACCATCCCTTGGTCCAGACCCAGTCCCCGGCCCCTGCCCAGCCCCATCCCTTGGTCCAGACTCAGCCCCCGGCTCCTGCCCAGCCCCATCCCTTGGTCCAGACCCAGCCCCCGGCTCCTGCCCAGCCCCATCCCTTGGTCCAGACCCAGACCCCAGCTCCTGCCCAGACTCAGCCCCCGGCTCCTGCCCAGCCCCAACCCTTGGTCCAGACCCAGCCCCCGGTTCCTGCCCAGCCCCATCCCTTGGTCCAGACCCAGCCCCCAGCTCCTGCCCAGCCCCAACCCTTGGTCCAGCCTCAGCCTCCAGCTTCTGTCCAGCTCCAGCCCTTGGTCCAGTCCCAGGAGCAACCTCTGCCCCAACCTCAGCCCACAGTCCAGCCCCAACCTCAACCACAGACCCCTGCAAACCCAGCGGAGGTTTCATCAGATTTCAAGTTTGTTATACCAGAGACCTACTGAATTGAGGGGGCTCGTTTTGCTGAGAATTGTGCCTTTGAAGCAGGGATTCCCATTGTCTTGTGTTTTAGGGTCCAGAACAGAGTTCCATACTTAATTGTTTAGCTGTTGTTTTTTAAAACTAGTTGTGTGTAGAAAGCTCCCATATACCTCAGCACAGGCTGGGTGGTTCTCGTAATAGCTAAGCTTTGTTTATTGTTTTGTGTTGTTTTTTCTGGTCAGTTCATTGAATTTTATATGTGTGTGTGTGTGTGTGCGCGCGTGCGCGCACGTGCGTGTGTTGCCTCATACTGTTGTTGACGGTTCCTACCTACCCTTTAATGGCAGAGATTGTTATTTTCTGGACAGACAGCATTATGGGGTTACACATTCTGTCACTGTCAGCACTTACTAAGGTTCCCACAAAGCACACGCAAAAATGCTGGGCTTGAATTGCTCGAGCCTGAGTTCTAGACTGTACTGACACCTATTGAAATATATTTTTATAATTTACGCTCAGAATCGTGGGATTAGGGTCATCGAGCTGGAAGACGACGACAGGTCAAACGGTTTCCACCAAAGACGCGGTGTAAACGATCATAGATTGTGAATTGGCGGGTTTCTTTCTTTCACATTGTGGTCAGTTATGAAGACTCAGCACTGTACCGACATGAAAACACACAAGCGCCTCAAACAGTGGCTACCATTTCACCGTATGCTGCCTATATAAACTATACATCTGTGTATAGATGGTGAACAGTATTTAGTGTTATTATAAATAACTTTCAAGCAACAGGAGCACTATTTTTAAGTACAAGTACTGTACTGCTATTTTTTCACTCCTCAAGAGCAGACTACACCATGCTAAACTACTCCTGCACATATTAGTCATGTGTGGTGCGTTTAGCCGCAATCGGGAGGTGGGGACTAAAGTAATGAGTAAAGGGAGAAAAAGCTGAAAAGTTTTTTGCTTTTTAGCCTTAAACGTGCATCACCTTAACAGTAATGTCATCAAACAATGGCACCTACATTTCTAGCTACATGAACTGTCATGTTTTTGTGTACTATCTTCTAAACGGCATTGTTTGGTGCCGTGCAGATGCAACTAAGTTTTAAATGCCATGCTACCTTGATTTTAATGCGAAGCATCAGGTGACTCTTAAGACTATTAATGTTCTCTTCCCCCTTGATGTCACAGTTTACTTGTGAAACGTTTGTTATGATTTTTGGACATGGATTTCAACGACACGGTGCAATCCATGTGAGAGGGCATGGTAGAACTTTTCCACGTTTTGGGTTTACTATGACTCTTGTGAAGAAGCAGGAATAAGGGTGTTAGAGATGGATAGAAATATTCCAAATCCCAAAGTAACTAATCCAAAACGTCATACATTTTCCAGACATTTGGACCCTATTTCTTTAAAAAAAAAAAATATATATATATATATATATATATATATACACCACTATATATATAGTGGCCCATATTGTTGTGGTGTCTTTGAAAGCAAATGAGCATGTCCTGTATTGAGACAAAGAGAAGTTGTATTTCTCTTAAACTCTTGTGTCTGTTCAGAATGTCATTGTCATCTCGTGAAGGAATGTGCCCTCAGCGTTGCCGTTTTCATGTCCATTTCTTTTTTTTTTGTTTCTAATATTGTCAGTAAGTAGCTGCTTTGCGTTGGCCAGTAGAATCGATTTAAAACAAACCTAAAGTAGTAGTTTTTGCTGTCCCTGTTTGTCAGAAAATAAAAGCAGCTTAAGCTTTTACCCTTTCAGAAACAAATTAACAACTGTATTGTGTAAATAATTGTACTAAAGACCTTTTTTCATTTTAACATTCATTTTCTTTGTGTTTTTAAAAGTTATTTATTAGCTCTTAGTGCTATACAGAACGAAAATAAACTTTATGGAGCTGAAGCAACCCCTCTGTCTCTGTAATTGGGAAGCGTGAGCAAGCGCTGGACGTGTGAAGCTTAGAAACCCGGCCAGGCGTTCAGCAGGAACACGGTACTTTTGAACTTATTTAGCTTTTATTATGTCCATAATCTTCCAAAAAAGACAGTAAATAGTAAAACACGTGGAATCATCAGGAATGAAGGAAGAGGAGCGTTTGCGTTTTAGCTAGTGGAAATACCAAATACGTAAGCAAACACACTTTTTATACCACTTGACTCATTTTCAGTACCTTTCTGATGTCGGTCTAAGACTGTCTACTGGTAATTCCAGAATACATCTTTTTTGTGTTATTTACACATACAGAAGTTAATAGTTCATTTTTGAAATTAATTATCAATTACGAATACTACCAGGGCTTTAATGTGATACACAAATTTTGCTTCCACAGACACTTACCAAAGGTCATCCTGAACACTCGCATCTGTATCTGGATAAAATGATGATTTCATTGCCTTCATTAGAACTCCTAAAATCTACTGAAACTACAATGAGCTGCGCAGAAGAGATTTGCTCAGAGCAACATATTAACGTGGGTCTCGATGAAAAAGCAACACTGGACAGGAAGCGCGTGGGTACATGACAGACAGAAAGCGGCACGGTAACTATACGAGACGGAGAGCCAAGTCCACTTGTCGAATGCCACAGTGTGAGCAGTTTTCGGTGCACATTGGACTATAACAAGTCACCTCCTCTGAAGGTTCAAATGCTGATGAGGTGCTAAAAATGTATTCAAAGACACAGAGGGTATAGAGAGTCTAACACCACAGCTTTGGAGTGTTCACTGGTCCACAGGCTGAGTGAGGATGTTGTCTTGGCAGCTGTAGATCTGAAACAAGTCCTGCTTGTTGCTGAGACCGTAGGGTTCAGTGTGTATTTCCAAACTGCTATATATCTGTCCCAATGTGCCCGTGTCACATTACACAAGCTTGGTCAATGCAAATGTCCTTTACAACTTTTAGTTTTGCAGTAGAAACGTTTAGCACACGGGAAAAGTGTTGGGAGGATTAGCAGTTTCACATCTCATCTAGATCCTCTTCCAATCACAACAGACAGTTCAAAACTGTACAAGAGGAGCTTACCCTCCCCCTCCCCCCCGGCAGCCGCTCACTCAGGGGCTGTACGGCGGGGGTTTCTCATCAGGAGGGTAGTAAGGGGGTGAATAGCGAGGAGGAATCTGGGTTGGCCACAGGTAACTGGCTCCAGACTGAGAATCATCAGACAGGCCTGAGGAATCCGGAAACATTCCGGGGCCCTGTGGAGTAGAGGGACGAAATGAACTACTAACTACATAAGTAAAGTTTAAACTGAAATGTTGACACTCGTCGTAGATACTTACAATTTAAATATTACCTGCATTTAATGCAAAAAGCTGTAAAGGTTAATGGTCCCCAAAAGCACCTGTGATTGTAAAATGTATTAACATTATTTATGCATTGCAAGTGTTATTGAGGCTTTTTTATGATCAACTCTGTCTTTGGAAGTTGCCCTCATAGAATATATAAATTGCTGTATTATGGTTGGGATGTTTTTTGAGCACAGATAAGTCCAGTGATTCCTTTCTTAACAGAACATCTTGTTGGTCCCCTCCTCTTTCTCACAACTGCTTATTACCTGCAGGTCGTACGCAGTGTAGGGCGGCAGAGACGGGGTGTTGTTGTAATAAGAGCAGTGGGATGCAGGTGGACACGGGGCCTCGGCGGCAGACGGGGCAGCGGTGGGCGCAGCGGCAGGGGCCAACGCCGGAGCCGACACCGGCCCAGTCACAGGGCCTGGCTCGCAACTGTCAGGGGTGCCAGTAGGAGTCTATGAAACAAAGGCGCACATTTAATAGTATTTTATAACAGACTCCAAGTGGACAGTTTTTCATTAAACCTGACACTGTTGCCCTGAAGGGCAAAGCACAGAACAAAAGGCAGCACATTTTACTGTTAACCAGGTCATTTTACACTCCTAGCATGACATCTGTGCAATAATGACACACCCAGGCACTGAAAACTGTGGGGGTGACTTTATCGCACGGGCGGCTCCTGTTATACAAATGCAGCTCCGGTTCTCACCATGTCCTTGAAACCGCCCAGCACGGCTGCGGTGACGATGCCCAGGAGCAGAGCCACAATGTTGAGGATGGTAGCGAACCACAGCAGAAGGTACAGCTGTACCACGTCCTGACAGCTCCGCACCTCCGTGTACTCGTGGTACCCCCCTGTCAGCTCCACCCGGCTGGGCCAAGCGTGTCCGTGCGCGTGCGAGGAGGGTGGGGAGGAGGGCGGTGTGATGTGAGAGAGACCCTGTAGCGATCTGGGTTGAAACACCTCTGGAGCTAATGTCCAACTACAGCATGGCTACACACACACATCACCTTGCTCTATGCTACACAGATTCACAGTACTGGCAATAACGTTACATCAAACCCGAACCAATTAAATGTGATGTACGTCATTTCACACATCCACCCAGGCCCAGAGCTCATTTAAAGTCCTTATAGCTTTCCTGAGAAGACTCTCCTAGCTGGAAAAAAATGCATGAACATTTAAAGTGCTGCCAGAATCCCCGAAATATCACATGCTCACAAATGAATAAAGTGGAGGTACTCCAGAATATTATTCCCCCTTTTTGTCAAATTGTTAATATCGAAAAAGATTCCAACTCGGCTGTTGTGCGTTGCCGTTCTGGAGTGCTTCCCCTTTCATCACCATGCGCCTAATATTCCGATTTGTCGGGGGACAGCAGAGTGGCTCAGGGGCGGCCCTGATCCTGATGGAGCCCAGGTCCCTGGCTGAGTGCTCTGCGCACCTGCCGCAGGTGTAGAGTTCACAGCAGTAACAAGTATTGCTCTTCACACGCAGGTTGCACGACACCCGAGAAGCCGTCTGGCAGTGAACCTAGGAGACGGATACACAGAGAAACACACACACTCGACCTACACACAACACTTTTTATGACAGAAATATCTCAAACGCCCTCAAATGTTCATTCATCTCAAGTGCAGCAAAACATAAATAGGATTCCAATCCTAATGGTATTCTGATTGCTAAGCTCTCCTCTGCTCACTGGCACTAAAGTATAATATTGAGGAACAGAAAAGAAATCAGATCATTATCGGCACCGTCATTTTGAAGAGCTTTCTGGTAAAAGCAGCAGCACTTACATCACGGTCATATGATGTCACGCTGGAGTAGTACTCACACCGTCCAGCGTACAGAGGTCCCAGGTCCTGCAATTCAACAGCCACAGTCAGACGCCACGTGTGCAGTTGGAGTGTGTAATGAAATAATGTAAATTCACTGTAACAAGCAATAAGTGGGACCCTGTTTCTGGATCAGTGAACAAATGTATTTAAAGTTACAGTTTAAAACTCAAATTGAAGGCTGCAAAATGGCTTTTAGTCAAAGCTTTTACTTAGAAACTAACACAGGACCAAAATCAGGATTATTATTACCGTGTTGTAGACAAGACCTATATTAGTGAACACCCAGGGGGGAAAGAGGGAAATTTTGAATCTAAATCAGTTTGTCCTGCTCAACGTTCCATTATTTGCTGTTGGCCAGATTTTTATATCTGCCCAAAGCAATTTATGCTGTTAAGCTATTTACATTGATTTAACCATTTATACAGCAGGGTAATTTTTACTGAAGTAATTCAAGGTGAATACCTTTCTGCATCAAACTCGGGCCAGTGGTTCCAAAGGCAAAAACTCATCATCCTCATCATCAGCATCAGCAAATGTTAGTATATAAGTTCCTTGATTTATTTATAGGTTTTTAATGAATTTAAAAAAAATCGTTGTGCATATTTTAATATTGTATTAACTCTGAGCTACATTAAAATGAAAGCCAAGTAACTCCCATTCATTGCTGTTTGTTGACAGTTTCATCCCGTAAACATGTCCGCATTTCCTCATCTTCTGTGTTCAGCTTTCTTTACCTTCACGTTCATCTCTGTGATCTGGGATTGCTAGAGACACCAACACTCACCCACACCAGACCTGAGCTGTTAACACTCGTATTCAGAAGTCATTTCAAGTACAAGCCCCCCTAGTAAAATCCCACTGTTTTACTGGGAGAAAAAAATACACGAGTAGCTGCATATTGAATGGATGATGACCCTCCAGCCCATTTGTGACACGTTTGACTGACAAACTTTTTCAGTACTGCACCAACTTTCAGTCCCAAATAAGTTAATGAGTACAAAACCAACTGTAGCTTCTAATTTGGATTCTGTACTCCATAGCGCCACCAGAAGGCTGTGCCACACAAAGTTGCCAGATACCCCCGAAAATTCATCCCAAAACCGGTCCGCATACCACACATCCTGACACTTTGCCACCAAGGGGCCAATCTGCTGGGATTTCAACCTCCCTATCAGTCTCGTTCGGTTTAGTGAAAAAGCATCAGAGAAGTGTTGACAGTTCCTGGATGGGCAGGTGGGCAGTGCCTGTACCTGCTAGATGCTGATACTCACTATGTGTCTGGCAGCAAACACACCATCCACTATAGCACAGCAGAGGGCTGCCACCACCCCAAAGCTGATGAACATGATGGAGGCCACCAGCTGCACATAGAGAGACATGGAGAGAAAAGAGGGACTAACCAACCAGGAGCAGTACTCATTTGTGTGTTTCTGAGGGTAAATGAGTCTCCGAACCTTTCTGCACACACACCCTATGCAGCTCCTTCAGCTCACTGCACCATCCTCCTCCTCTTACACTGAGCTATTTCTAGGAGAGGCTCAGAGGGAGTCTGGAAACAGGATCCAAACAACCCAAAGTCAAAGCCGTGCAGTGCTCTTTGTTAGCCCTTTGAGTAATTTATCCTCACCATTTATCATATTTTACACAAACAAATTGCGTTGGAACTTTATTTGTTATCCATAAAATAGCCGCATTTCTGCTGCTACGGTGAAATGTTTGTAATCTCTTCTGTATTCTGTCGCTTGTGTGCAGGACCGTATTGTATAATCGTCTCAGGTTTGCTTTTACTTTTCGACTTTGTTTATTATTTTTCCCACGTGTGGTTCTGCCCCTCATTCTTTGAATTTATGCATTACAATTAAAATAGAAACATTTGAACACTGTACAACACTGCAGTTTGTATGCTCATTAACAACCTTTTCTTTCAAGCCTAAACGGAGTAAATTTAAAGAAGAAATGCATGTTCAACTTAAATTAACCTGTTAGTACACATTTATGCACATACCGTATGGATGACCTCTTGTAGCCCTGTTTCGTTAAGATCTATTTCTCAAAAACACATCTGGAATGTAAATCCAGTTATTGCTGTATGAAGAACAATGTTATTCGGCATACGACATCAGAGTGTGGTGAGTGAAAAAGACACGGATCAACCGTTCTGGCCCCGTTCAACTTCTTACCATCTGCCTCTTGTTCTCAATCAAATGAGCGCCAATGATTCCCAAGAAGGAGCCAAATCCGAGCTGCAGGTAAGGGAGAAGAGACACGCTGAATACGTCTCCATTGTGGAGAAGGAGAACGCAGCTCTGAAAAATTCACACCGGTGCCACCACTGCTGGTACTGACCACCTAAACTGTAGGTAACTTTACTACATCACGGGCCAATTGAGGATGAGTGTGTGAAACACGTTGAGACCGGATGTGTAGGACCAGACAGCAAGTGCTGGCGTGATGTTGTTTAGCGAAGGTGTCTTACGATGGCTCCTGGGTAGTACCCCCCCACGGTGACATTGTGCGTCCGGGTCGTGGCCGCCACTCCGATGGTGAGGACGAGGAGCGACACGATGAGCAACGAAACCGTCACCACGATCGACTTCCTCTTTCTGCTCTTGAAGGTCCCTGCGGGGTGGAAAGGAGAGACGACGGACGAACGTGTACCTGAGGAGCACCTTCAGCTGAGTGCAGCATCACACAGGTTACCTCCACATTCACACCATGACATCACCCCTCATGATCACACCTCTCTTTACCCCCTGGACCTACAGCCATAGGAGAACATCCAGTGCTGGGCTTATTTCTCCTCCAAAAACTGTCCATAAACAAATGAGCTTCATGGTGGTCCTGCATCTGGAGGAGGTCTAGTGTGTGGGGAGTGAATGACAGCAGAAAGAGGAGCAGTGCACGTGCGCGCGCACACACACGCACACGCACGCACGCGCGCGCGCGCACGCACGCACACACACACACACACACAGAAGGAGGCAATGAGTGTCAACACAAACACGATCAACACGACCCACACCGCCGGCGTCCACACCCACTAAACACCCCTAACGTGACGTGTTATTTCGAGCCGGACTCCAGTCCCTGACAGGATTTAACGCAAATGACACATTTCGGGAGCAGTGACACACACTGCCTTATTCAAACGGCGCGGAGAGATAAAAATAAAACTGACGCCATTCATGTGGGTCTTTCTTTCAAAATGATCGCGAGGCCACATTAACACCGAAACCGCGTCACGCTCGCAAACGGAGCAGCCGGGCTCGTGCGGGAGCCCGTGTCGCCCCGCCACCGCCGCCGCCACCGCCGCAGTGACCTTGCACGTACCCACGGCGTCCGACAGGCGAACTCCGCCGTCCCGCTGGTTGCCTCCCGTCGACATCCTCGCCGCTCGGGGTAGAATCGCGAAACTGTGGCTGCGGTGCGGAAGAAGCGCTGCTTTCTGAAGGTGGATAAACGCGGCGTCTCGCGGACGTCCACCGTGCGTACGAGCGCGCCCCGCACGCGGACGCCCAGGACACCCCCCCCCCTCCAAATCACCGGCGGCGGTGCAAACGTCGCATCGTAATTCCGCGCTCGGACCCTGATCCTCACCGAGAGAATCCTATAGAAATGCCGAAGAAAATCATAAACAGGCAAGCAAATAAATGAATAAAATCAAATAAGACAAAAGCGATGCAGGTTTTAATGTTCAGCGACCCACGGTTAACCGCTGTGGAATCCAACGCCGGGGTCTGTTCGGACCCCCAAACCTCCACACCTCATTTTGAGGGTGTGAATGTGTTCTAAGTGTTGAATCCGTGTTTGTCGTGTTATTTATTTTCAATTAAACACAGGTTTCTGCATCTTAACATTTATGGAGCTCATTTGAAGTGGAAAATAACTTTCGGAACATTTAAAAATTCTTGTGCCTTAAGTCTTTCCTTTTGGCAATAATAATGTTTTTAGAAGATTTTTAAATAGCTGCTGATAATGTTGAAATTTAGAAAACATTTTTATTTTTCAATCCAGGTATTTCATATGAATTTCAGGCCGAAGAAGATTGTGTGCGAAGCGAAAATAAAAGCCAACATTAAATTAAAAATTTACAAGATTTGTAATTCAACGCATCTCTTTAAGACCTCGAGATGACCAGTTTGGAGCGGCGTCGTTTCCCCCATGTCCTCGGTGTTCACCTTCAGCACCTCTCAGAGTCCATAAAAGCACCTGAACCAAAAACCCTCTGGTTCCACACAGACATCTGTAACCACCACGCCATCTGCTGGCCATGTAGTTCCCGAAAGGGGGCAAAACGGAGTTACTCTAAATCTTAAGCTGTAATAAATACATTTCACGTTTATGTAGTTATGATTATAATTGTTGCACGCATATTGCATGTATAGTTATATTTTCACAAATGTCTGATTATTTTATTTCTATCCTTTAATTTCAGCCACGTAGCAATTCAGTATTTTGGAAACGTGTTTTTTGGGTCTGCATGAAGCATCTCACAGGATTAGCTGAAATCATTAATTTCCCTTACAAATGTCTTATAAATCATAAAAATTACACCAGGAGCCCCATCATATATACAATTTTACATTATTTATTACTGCCAATATTCATTTAGTTGATGCCTTTATCCAAGTTACAGTATTTGGCAGCAATCTGCACTTTTGCACAGCAGGGAAAATGTATTAATTTGACGCTTTTCTTCAAAGTGATGCTACTTAGGGTTTTTACCCAGCTTGGTAATTTTACTAGACAAACTTGAGGCAAATATTTTACTCAAGGGTATTAGAGCAGGTGGTGGGATTCAACCCTGCAGCCTCCTGAGTGAGAAGCAGCAGCTCTAACCACTGTGTCACCTGCTCTCCTATAGAGGTGTAGGGATCACTCAATCACCCCCCCCCCATCTTTACAGCCCAGCTCACAGAGAGGCACCGTCTCAGGGGAGGGGTTCTGGTGGTGGGTCACCATCGTGTTGTCATGCTGAGGTCTTGTGATGCATTCATTCCCTTCTGAACCCCCATAGCGTTAGAGAGGAACGATGTAAGACATGAAAAATCACTGCTCAGCAAGGACCCGTGTGGGTCCTCAGCAAGGACCTCTGACCCCTCGGCTGGTTCGCTGTCCCCAGTTGGAAAGCAGCTCCATCGCACACGCTGCTCTACTGCAAGGTTCAGAACAGAGATTGAAAAAGCCACCGGGGGCATGAGATGTTTGCACCTGGTTTGGGGGTGGGGGTTGTCAGGGGTGATTGAGTACTCTGGCCCCTCTAATTCCCACGGCAACCAGGTCTGCAAATGTCCCAAATCAAAGTGCAGCCAAGTTGACTTGACCCAGTGAGGAAGGTCTTTGTGCCTGAGGGACCAAGACCTGCAGTCACCAGTATCCAAAAGAAAAACCCACTTAATGTGAGAACTCATTGGATTGTTGACTTATGTTGGAGGAAAACATGGGGGGATCACAGGGGCTTACAGAGGTATTCCAACCCATTGAAAGTTAACACTGCCTAGGTTACAAATTATACTGAGATATTTTTCTAATCAGAACTTTTGTTGTGAACTGAAAGACTTTAACATTACATTTTTTACAGATATTTTAAAGAAAATGAAAAACTGGAATGCAATGTTTGTGTAAGTGTTCAAACCCCACACATTAATGTTTGGCAGAACCATTTACTTTAGGCAATAAGAGCTTTAAGCCTTTTGGGGTGAGGCTGTAGCAGCTTTGCACACTGTGTGGGAGGTATTTTTCCCCCTGCATCTGGGCAGATGTACATCAGGCCCTTTAGGTTTGTTGGATGATGCTTGTGGACCACAGTTTTCAAATAGTGCCATGGATTCTCAGTGTAACTGAGGTCGGGACTTTGACCATCTCCAGTTGTACTTTGGCCTTGTGCTTGGGATAACTGTCCTGCTGAAACGGCAACTTTAAAAACATCTACAAACAGATGTTTTCTTATATATATATGCATGTGATGCTAAGGCGGAAACGCTATTATCTGCACCCAAATCCAGTTAGGATCCACAATTTTATAAGAAATCAAGCAACTGATCCACCTGCTAAATATTACAGCTTTTTCCTTATATTCTATTATGGATCAGAACATAATAGAATGTAAGGAAAAAGCTACAGTTTTTAGCAGGTGGGTCAAGTATCTCAAAAGATTTCCAAAAAGGGGCCAAAATTTCCAGAATTCACTCACTTTCACATGTAGGACATGTGTGTAATGTGAACTTATAAAGGGGACTATAGCCAGAAAATAAATTTTCTTGACAGATATATACGAATAATGAACATTTGTTTCATATAATCAATACACTTGGACTGTGGCTTGACAGAAATAGAGAAGCAGATGAACGATTTTTTGCAGAAGATCTTCTGAATGGATGAATATGGGCTGTTGAAGTAAGCTTGTACCATATCGTGCTCCTATGGCAAACGTGTGAAAGTGTGTTGAGCTGTGTTGCGTGTACCACACAGCTGAAATGTCACCAGACAACTGTTTAGACGTATAGAGATGCCCTGCAGTCGTGACCCCCCCAGTTTCCCCATCACCATCACTAGACTTTACACTAATTCTTTCATCTACTTGTCTGTATCCATCTTTTCATTCACCTACTTATTTACAATATACCTCATTTTGTACAGGCACCCCCCTTTACCAGCATAATGTGTTCCTGGCAATCGATTTTTAAGGTGAAATCTTGCAAGTTGCAGATGCGTGACGTTACCATCACAGTGTGACCAACTCATTACTTGTAAACGTTTTTAAAAAAAAAATCTTCATATCTGGCTGTAATTTGGAGGACATTAAATACTTTCCCTTGTGAGTTTCTGTGTATACAAGCAAAACACTTGTACCCAGAGGGACACCAGTGTTGTCCTGTGTTATGTCTGTTGAGGGTACTGTGCTCTGTGGTCCAGGAGAAAATACATTTTGCTTGGTCCTGTACACCTATACCAACGCAGAATGACAATAAAGGAAACCCTGAAATGGATCATTTGCTCACTTGTCCAGCAGGTGCTCTGTGGCCTTGTCAGCACCTCTCCATTCTCCACAGCAGAGGTCGCCACCTTCCGTTGTTGGTGGGGTGGAGAGAAGTCAAGGTCAGAGGGCACTTCAGGCCCAGCGATCCTGCAGCGCTCGAGGACTTTAAACGGCACATGCTGAAGAAGCCTGAAAAAAGTCAAGCATGCTGACCATATCAAAGTGGTAAAGCTGTAAAATATATCGCACAAACAACCAGGCCACCTGACATATCAGAGTGGCATGAATTTGTTTATGGCCTAGAGCAAAGTCTGCTCTCTGGGTGCCAGCAATTGTCATGCTGTAAAACATTACAGAAAACAAGGATGCACGGATCACTCAGTTCATTTTCTGTTTAAATGGTGGGTTAAGCCCTCGAGACGAGGAACACTATAGAATTATGAGTAGAGATCTGCTCAGACTTGGTCAAAGGGATCCAAAAGCCAATCCCTGTATTAAGGGGGCGTGAGCGAGAGAGACAAAGACCACACATTTGTACAAAACAGGAAAGCATATTTATTTCCTCTTTCACCTACTTGATTTCAAGGTTTACATGTCCTGTCATTCTTCAGACTGAAATGCAAACATACATAAATCAGAAAAAAATGCAAATGAAAGGCACAAAATACTGAAGAGAAACGGAACACATGGTGATACTGCCACACAGACTCGATCAAATCTCTTCTCTGGAAAATTACCAACAAGGACAGAGCAGAAAAATAAAGATTTACTTTCAACCGTTCCTTGTGACTGGTAATGGATCGAGTGCGAGGACTGCGCCGCACAGCCCATTCCTCAAACTTACGTTTCACTGGGATCGCCAATGTGTGTGGCAAATGCCTTCTCTATCCAAAAATGTGGTGCATTTCTTAAAATCTGAATGACAATTTAAATTTCAACTTCACTGAATTTTTTTTTTTTAAAAATAGGATTTAAAATTTTTTCTCCCCGTGATATATGCTGTTGAGTGAGTAAAAGAGTACAACTTTCGCATTTTACTTACAAGCCACAAATAGATTATCATATTTATTGGTCATGTGTGAAATTACAAATAGTGTTTGTAGATATTTGCTGTAAGTGTCGAGCGGAAGGCAAACAGTACTGAGTTTTATCGGGCCATTCTAAACATTCATATTTGTGCCACCAGGTTCTGTTCCCTGAGCAGTGACTTTGCAAGTAATGAACATATCCAGAAAAATTTACACCTACACACTATTTTGGTTAGTGTCATAAGGAAAATAATAAAAATAAACCCACCATCCTTTTCTGTTTATACATAGAGCGTAAACTACAGTACAGCCAAAAAACACTTTGAAACAGATTCCATGGAAAATAAAACAATGAAGCAGCTGTGATTTTTCATAAGCTTCCAGCACACGCGGATTAACTGTTTCTAGACAGTCCACATTCGTCATCTACGCTTGTCCTGCCGCGGTAGAAATTAAATGCATACAATGGTTTAATATTACGGCACAAAAACAGAACGGCTGTTTCCTTACAAAAATGTTGCGGAGGCATTTCAAAGCAGTTTCTGTGCTGGGAACAAAAATAAATGCTCAGCTACGCAAAACAAAGTCATGCATCTGACAGTTTATCCAGGGTGTAATTGGAGCTATAAAAGGGGAGCTGAACTCTCATGTTCACACGGTTTGTTTTGGCAGAGACTGTTCACTGCTTTACACTAGCAGCCAGACACCGTAAACAGAATAGGCTGGATTTCATACTGTTGGACAAGCAATGCATATTTCATAACCTGTGGACAATATTTTATCTTTATCACATCCATAACTTCCCTTGAAAAACGGTAAAGTGGCATTTTAAAGAAACCACTGGTGTTTAGTGTTTTGGAAGGTAGGAGACTAGGGAAGAGATGGCTGAAGAATGAAGAATGAGAAAGGGGAAAAAGGCGTGTAAGACCAGGGAAGGGCATTATACAGACTGGTACCCGGTGCGACTCTTCCTCCGCCCAATCAAGTAAGAGATAAGCACAAGGATGATTAGGAAGCCCAAAGCCACGCCCACAGCGATAGGCACGAGAAAGCTCAAATCGGAGTCCAGGAAGCACTCCTCGGCTGGGGTGAGAAACAGAAAAAGGGCAGTTGTGTTAGTGGTTAGACAGCAAAACGCGTAAACTTCAGAACAGTGAGAAATGATCACATCTACAAGCAGTTTACTTGGGCAAGCAACAGCAGCAGCAGCAGCAGCAAGATCATTGGCTGGATCAGCTGCAGTTATACCCTTTATCTCTGTCATGGGTCCCTCCCACCTGTACATTCTGGTTAGTGCTTGTTAGAGTGATGCTGAAAGATCTACAACAATCTCTTCCTCTGTGAGTTAAGATCTTCCTGTGCAAGCTTAGTCCTTAAAATTAACCATTTTCACAAGTTCTCTTTCAGACAACAAAATATCAACTTCTAGAAAATACAAACACGGTTTAACTATTTTCTTCTCCAAAAGACGCAAAATCACTTGTCAGACATGCAGTTTCCCTGACAAAAAACACTGGGCTTTATATTCATTGCAAGGCATGAGCAGATTGAGGTTAACTTGTCAGTAAGGGGAGGAGCAATTTTATACAAAAATAAAAGGCATGAAAGCAATGGTAGGCAAATTTAATCAAAAAAGAAAAAGAATTGTGGTTAGGACAGAACATCCTGGACTTTTTATTTTTATATATATTATATATATATAAAAATTAAAATTAAAAATTAAACACCAACAGCAAACTGGCATGAGTGTGGCGAGAGCAGCTGGCCTGAGGGCCACATCTCTAGAAGGACTCATAGCCACTGGTCTGGCTCCTTCTCCTTCCAATGAAATAGGCTGCCAGCACAATAAGAATGAGCACTCCCAGGGTGACCCCCACAGCAATGGGGACAACAAGGCTGTGGCTCTTATCGGCTTCGCAGTCGTCCGCTGGATGAGAGTAAAGAACACTTGTGAAAAAATGAAGGCAACTAAAAACAGCATTAAACTCTACATTCTCCGAGTAACATTTTTAAAGCAATAAATATAAAAGAATTTGCTACCAACTAATCAAGTGACACTGAAAAAAAAAGCAACCAAAAAAATTAAAAGAAAAAAGCATCACACCTAAGAAAGGACTAAATATGTTCATCATTTGGGAGGATGGAATAAACCCTAGAAAGAGGGGTCAAAAGTATGCAACACACGCGGGGGATTTACAGTCTTGTTTATTGTAGCTATAGAAAACCTTTAAGATCAAATTTCATACTTCCAAAGAGTCACGGGGCAAACAAACAGGTCCACAGAAAATAAATTACTGAAATAATCATCTGAAGTTTCTTTGTGACAAATGCAATTGCCTTTCCAGGGTGCAAGGCTAGGGCACAGCATGCAAGAAGTGCCAAAGAGCACAACCTTTGACTTCTGTTGCTGCTTGAAGCGGCAGACAGTTAATTATTGACTGCAGGAAGCCTGATGGAACAGACTGGCTCTGCGAGAAAAAGTCTGCTGTATGGAAATTAGTACAACTAGCGCAAAAAAAAAAAAAAAAAAAAACCACACTACACTGTTGACGTGACCATCAGATGGCTTCCAGACTCTTAAGAGGAAAGAACTGTGCAACCCCTGTGCATCAAACTACAACTGAATGAGATTGCATTCAAACCCCCCCCCCACTTAAAAACAGCTAGCAAAAAAAAAAAATGGATTGATTGGTCCATTTATTGGGTGAGTGAGAACAGAAGGAAAGTGATCTGAATTCATATTTATCAGCAACAAAACAGGACAACCTGGCTTCCTTAGATTGAATGCGAAACTAAACGTTTAAAGGTGTAAGGTAGGATAAGTAATTATGTTGTGAGTAGGTATCAGCAGAGTTACCAACATCCAAACAAGATAGGAGTGAAGGAGGAAATCTCAAACTACAGTACTATACAAAATAGATGGAAAAAATAAAGGAAAAACCCATTACTACATCACCCCCAAACATTACAAATATGTACATGTGCACGTTGAAGATATTCTCTCTCTTTCTATCTCCATATACAACGGTTGTCTGCCCTTTAGCTCCTCATACAATTGACAAAAAGGGCTAATGAACATCCAGAGCCTGTGTAGCTACAGGCTTAAATCTCTGCTCGCAAAAAAAATTAAAATAAAAAATAAATTGCAGAGAACTACTGACGCAAACTGTACACTTTTGTGCCATTTCTCCTTTTTGTTCCACAAAGCTACAATTCGGGGGGAAATAATTTACGAGGAAGCTGATATTGACTACCTATTGTTAAAGGTATCCCTTTTAAAGACTATTATATGATCACAAAGAGTAAAGAGAAACAAAAAGTCCCAAACTTTGTTGTTCAGATCCATCACATCTCTGACACACTGATGCTTTTGTTTGTCTCTCCACCACAACTGCAAACTGGTGTTTTATGGTAGAAATAAGATACTGCACACAATTCCTGGAGGGTTATGCTGTATTAACTGGAAACCCCAGTTAAAATTGGACAAAAATCAGTAACCATTTTGTTTAAGCTTTCTGCTTATTTGCTGGAGTTTGTGGTACAAACAATTGCATTGTTTCAATGCACTGAATCATGACAAAATACTGCAGAAAAAGGTCCTGGAATAACATAAGAAGCCAATGAAGCAAAAATCTGGCCCTCCAGAAAACCTGTGCAAGTCCCCAGACTGTAGCATCCCAGTGACACCAGCAAGGAAGCACAAGCCTCCTGACTTTTGCATTAAATACATCCAAATTCAACAGGAACCCTTGAACCGCCACTGTTCACTATAACCTTTTTAATGGGCACACAATCAAGAGGGAGAGCAGCTGTTCATGCAAATGGAGCAGAGTATTAAACAAGATGCTTTCTGTGTCAGATACTCAAACATACCAAAGATCGAAAAACTGGTGCCACGGGATCTACAGCACAAAGAGCCGAGCTGCACATATGACAATTTGACAAACACAGGACAAAAAGAATGGGATGAAATAAAGGAATGTTGCGTGGGTGAAGCAAGTGCAAATTCTGTTATACCCCATGCCAGCACCCGACACATTTTGCTCCTTGGTGCCAGCATTACTGGTAGGTAGCAAACATCTGAGGGTGGTATTGTGGTTAAGGTACTACCCCAAAGTGAGTCAGAACTGTTTCCAGTGTAAGAGTGGGCAATGCTTAAGACAAAAGCTTCTAAGCATGAGTGTTCTATTCAAAATGCCTGGCAAGACATTCACAAGCAATGGTGACAAATTCTAAACCTCTGGTCAGGTTTTGCTTTTTGTGTGTGTGTGATCATTACACACATGCACAAGGTACAAATAGAACTTGCACTTGCTCCTTCACAGATGGGGGTGGGGGGGTAAAAACAAAAAACAAGACGAGTGTTGAATTAAATGATCGAGCGGATCAAAGGCTCTGATATCCGACGTAGGTCCTCCGTCTACCAATCACGTAAGCAATCAGCACAATGACAATCAAGCCAGCCAGGGCGGCACCAACAATGATTGGGATTAAGATGTTGCTGTCATCCAAAGAACATTCATGAGCTGCAAACAGAGGAGGGGGAGAACAAAAAAAAGATGAACTGGGATCATATTGCGAATCACGAGAAATGTGCATAAAAATAACGTTCCACACCAAAATAGTTTTCCCTCTTTTAGCTTGGAGGTCAGGCATCTCCAGGGCAGCGTTTGGTAAATTCACTTTTCAAGTGCTTGTCACCTTAACGTTAACCGATATTCACAAACGCACGCGGCCTCACATCACCATTTGGCTATGTAGCATTAATACATGAAAGCCTGAACATGTCTGACATGAACTGCAAATAAATCCTCAAAAAAAATTTTTTAAACCAAAATAACTAGTTAAAAAATCAATCATTCACTTATAAACTGTTTCACCTACAAGCACAGTTTTGGTCAAACCGCTCGACAATGTTATTTGTAACTTCATAACTGCTGTGAAGCACAGCAAACACGTTTGTTGGTCATTAATATTAGTAACTTGAACTTTTTGTAACCGACTTGAACAAATACACTTGCTAAACTTCAAATACGTACTTGGGCAACAAAGATCACTTGACACAAGAAACTAACTCCAAGTTCTCCACTCTGTGTTAAACTATAACACCTCAGTCCACTGTCACTAAACTTACTGGCTCCTTTGTGGCCAACATAATTGCAGCTACAAAAGCATAGAGCAAACCTGCAGACTGCAAAGCAAATCCTAAACCTCCAGTTTGCCAGTTAACTGCTGGGAGAGAGAAATCCTGGCACTAGATGCCATAATCTAACAGTTTAACTGGGAAGACTAAACTGCTATGAGAAGAGCAGCTTTTTGTCCTATATATCCAGTTAAGTCTATTCCACTTCATGCAGACAGGAATGAGACCCCACTGAAGCGTTAAAGCGACTCACCTGTTGCAAATTTGTTGTCCGTCACATTAAAGGGCTGCACACGCAAGTTGTAGGTGACAATGGCAAAGGAGTCAGTTATGTTGAGGGTCTGCTGCTTGTTGCACATGTAGGAGCTGCCGAGCCAGGTCTCCCACAGGGACATGTTTGTATTGGACACATGTGTGGTGACTGCATCAAAACAAAAAAGTGACATGGGTTGCACAGTCATTCACTTAACTGTCACTTTTTTCCCTAAAGTGACTTACACTGTTAAAAGTTACACAGGGTACAAGGTTATACGTGTTTGGGGGGGGGGGGGGGGGGCGAAAACACCCCCCCCGTTCAACCCCCCCCGTTTNGGGGGGGGGGGGGGGGGGGGGGGGGGGGGGGGGGGGGGGGGGGGGGGGGGGTGAAGAAAATACCCTCCTGATTCAAGCTCGCTCGTATTCGCTCACCATTGTTCTTTGTCACATTGATGGTCACTGCATGCAGGGCAAATTTCTTTCCATCCTGAAACACGTCACAGCAGAAAGCAGTTAAAGCAATAGCATCGACAACATGTACAAACTTTCTGTTTAATAGTTTGTTTCATTCATTTAATCATTCTAGCACTAACACTTGCAGTTGAATTTCTCAATGAAGACTCACATGGTGAAATTACCTCAGTGAATTAATGTAATTAAAAAAAAAAAAAAAAAGACAAATGTGAATAACTGAAGGGTGACCACACCTCTGTGAAAGTGAACCAAATGGACACTTGGTCAGATTCCAAATAAAGCGAGGCCTCGCTGCTATTGCCCTGGCACTTTCCATCGGCAGATGTTTTCTTAGGGTCGAGGTTCATGATCTGAAGTGTCTAAAAAGGGAAAAGTGGTCATACTGGAAAAATGAACTTAACAGACCAAACAAACCACTATTAAACTATCCCCTACACCAAATATGGCTGCTTATTTTGCCTGTCCCACACGCTGAAGTCTATCATTCGTCATAGATGTTCTCAATTAACGTACCGAGCTGTCATTGTAGTGCATCTGCAGTCCCAGTGTGGCCATGAGGCAGACTTTGCCTTGCTCGCTGATGTTGTAGTTACCAGTACTAGGTTGAGGCGGTGGTGTGGGAGTTGGTATAGAAGTAGGTGCAGCACTTGTTTTGGGAGTGGTTGGGGCAGTAGTGGTGGGCAGATCAGCAGCGCACACAGTTGCTGTAGAAGGTGCAACAGCATGATGCTCAAAAGGCAAACTAGCCCACAACACAAATGTTCAGTCTTCAACTTATTAAAGAGCACAAATCCACATCACATAAAATTTAAGTTGCCAATAGACCATTAAGTTTTTCAGATCACCTTAATCTACAAAGGTCTCCACAGGCACACGGGCTGAACTGAGGATGACGAAGCGCACACACACGAATTCAACACGTACCGTTTTTGCTCTTATTTCCATCGTTTATAAACGCCTGCAGGGATATGTTCCAAAGTGTCTGGGTGACAAGATCTGAAACGATGTCCATGTTGCTCCTGCAGTAGTAGTAGGTGTCAAGGCCTACTTCGTCCATTTTTGGTGTGACGGTAACGTTAACCGTTTCTGTACAGAAGCAAGAAAAGTAATTAACATGCTGCCATGGAGGTAAGTTTGTTGTAGCACACCCCTACACACCCACACAATGCTCAAGCAAGGTTCCATACTCACCATTTGAAGAGGAATTCACAAAAATGTTGGTATCGCTGAGGTTATAGATAAAAACGATGTAGTCTGCCTTGTAGGTTCTGCTGTTTCGGGTGAAATTGACAGTCCACGAGTGCCCACTGCCAAATTCAAGCTTCAGAACGGAGCTATCGTTGCCACAGCTGCTACCGTCAGACTTAATTTTATTTGGAAGCGTAAACGTAACGTCGTTTGTCTGAAAAAAGGTTAGGAAGAATAAAACAATGTTCAGATTAAAAAAGGGCAAGATTAAAATCAGATTATTTGTGGTAAATAATTAGAGTCACAAAAAGCTTACAAATTCATCATTGAGAAAAAGGCTTTGAAAGGTAAAAAGGAAGTGCCAAAGGTAAGAGTTCAGTAGGATGTGGGTTGATCATTCAAAAGTCAGTTTAATGGTCAGAGGGAACATTTTCACTGAAAGGGAAGTGGAGAGGATGACAATAACAGGAAATGTACAGAAACCTGCAGAAGAACCCAGTTTCTTCCATTGACACCCCCCATTTGCTGTCAGCCATTGTAATTAACATCTCCTACCAACCACTTAACCGCACCCAAACCCCCCCAACGGATTTGCCTTTAACAACCAAAGTGTGAAGTCTGTTTTTAAACAAACTACTGTCTTTGCCAACCCACAGACCTAAATGAAAACCAATCTTCAAATTTTACAAGCAAAATTACACAGAACAGCTGAAGAGACATCACCGCATTTGACAAATACCACGTGTCATGAATTGACCACTGGTGGATATTTAACACTTACCTTATTATTAACCGTTTCATACGTGACTGTAAAACTGACCATCAGGTTAGCATAGAGACACAATTTTTTCTCTGCATTCGTCACGTTCACCTCAATGCTGCATGACTGGTGGATTTCTGGACAAAAAAAAAAAAAAAAAAAAAAAAAAAAATAAAAAAAAAAAAAAAAAAAAAACAAAAAAAAACCAANGGTAAAAAAAAAAAAAAAAAAAAAAAAAAAAAAAAGGATCAGTTCCTGGAAGACATTTAGAACAACTTCTAGTCCTGACTTGCACACAGTACCACATACAAGATTACACATCACATGTAACTAAGACAAGGATCTGGTGACAAGTCAGGTTAATTATTAATAGTGGGATCATTGGCCACACTTGATTATAACTGAAATGGTCACATTTTTAAGGGTCTATTAAAAAAAAACTTTCATAAATTCTAGGTACAAAAAACATTACACACTATGCTTGATTCTCCAGACTAATAAGTTGAGAGGGTGTCCAGAAAATTCAAAGCGTAATTTAAGTGTCATATTTTTTACTACAGTGGTGTATAGTACTGCACTATGTAGTACAGTCACACTTTTACAACCTAATGTAATGTGTAATTAACATGTTATGTGCCTAATAAAAATGAAAATTCTGCAATTGAGAAATACGCACGCGCACACACACACACGCAGTGAATTATATGCAGAAAGCAGTGATTAAAGCACCAATATGACTCGATCAGAAAGCTGCAGGTGCCGCACCGCCTTCATCGCACTAACAACGGAGAAGGTTGAATAGATATTTTTGACACAGTATCAAAATTGTTTAAAACTTTATTGCATCCATTAATAAAGTTATTTCCTCATATTATGCTTAAGACTTTTTTTACATTTACCATTTCAAAATTTTTTGCTGGAATATTTCTTCAACAGTCTATAAAATCTGAAAACCCTAAAATCGAGGCCTGCTAAATCAGTCTATATATTACAAACCAGAGAGGAGCTACTCCCTTGTGCCCCAATGAGGCCATCGGCATTGAGAGCAAACAGACACGCAGCGGACAGCTTCACTAGCAGGGACATGTGTAATACAACACCCTTCCACCAGCTCTTTCTCCTCCTGTCCCTCCACTCAGTTACACAACTAACCTGAAGGCAGAGCCAAACACCAACCACAACACACCCTGGAAGAACAGCACAACAGTTTTACCGAGGATGTCCCAGGACACCTCGCTGGATGATACCCTGTGGGCCAAAGTACAAGCATTACAACAAATGACAGTGACCCTGTGACCTGTACCAACACAAGCAGGCAGGCAGGTCCGCTGGGGGGGCAACGCTGGGATCAGTCAGCTGGCTCTGTGAAATTCCGGCCAGGGCTCAGCATGCAACACTAGCACCAATACTACTTGGAGCTATTTTAATCACTTACAGCAATGCAGATGGCAAAAAGGCACATCACTCACAGACCCTGCACTGACACCTCCATTTTGTTGCACCCAAATTCATTTCAAAATTACAACTTGTAGCTTTCGATACACACAGACCTCTGGTACCACAGCGGAACCAAATCCACCAGTCTAAACACACAGTGGATGGGCACAAAAACATACAACGTGACATATTATGGCATATACTTTTCTATCAGCAACAAACATAAATTCATAAAAAATTAAAATTATACACATTACAAATGACAAGAAAGATAAGGATGTATTAAGCACAACTGATAAATATTTTGATAGGCATTTCACACGGGCCTCCCAGTGAGGAAACTAAACCTGTTATCAGTCCTGGATTATGGGTGTGATCACCTGCATGTAAGAGCCTGGAAGAACCACCTGACTCCTCCAAACAAGGAAATGGAAAAACCACAACTAGATCGCTTTCAGGCTCAAAAGTCAGTCTTTTCAACAAGATTCCAACCTTCCTCGTCTGACAAAAAGTGCTGAGACTAAACTTAAAACAGCACTTTAGGAAGTCCCCAAGACCACCGCAGCAGAACTTACACTACCTTTCTTATAAATGCATCATTTATCCAGAGAACGGCAAATTTTTAATTATTCACTGAAAACAACAGCAGAAACCATTTCATTCTGCATTTTTTGGCAGTCACGCGACGAGGGCCTGTCTTTCTGGATGTCACGTACTTTCAGGGACAAGTTTCCTCGCAGGTTCGTGTTTTCGCACAATAACGGTGACAAAAACCGCAAAGGGCGACCGGTCTCTCTCACTCTGGATTTAAAAAAAACCGACGCCCGTTTTGACAATCATGAAAAACATCACCTGGCTGTATATAAAAAAACAAAAAAAAAAAACGTCATGACCAGTCACGTGCCTTCGCAGCTCAGCTCACCCCCCCACCACCACCACCACCACCACCACCACCACCACAGACCCCCTACCTCGCGCGCGCATCTACCGCGCGAGCAGAGCGGCTTCCTCCTTTTTAGTTATTTGTTAAAATGTTAGTGCTAAAGCGGCCCCGTTTGCTGTAAAAGTCTGCCCCCCCAGTCACGCGCAGTGATCCGGACATGTAAATCTTGACCCCCTAATTCGACAGGAAATGAGTTCTGTGTTACGAAGCTGCGACATTTTCAGGTTACGTTTAAGCTCCGGCCGAAAGAGAGACGTCATGACAGTGAAATCCGAGCCGTTTTGCGCTGCACGACCGGTGGCCAAGGGTGACAGAAAAAACGCAGCTGGACTGCCGAACACTGGGAGGGCGCTGGAGGGCAGCGAACACGGTGTTTTCAACCGCTAAAACCTGCGTTTACACGGCATTTGCCTGAGGGGAATGAGTCCGTAGATCCAGCCAGACCGCCGCACCCTGGGGCGGCCGAGACCGAACGCGCACCGCACCAAGTCTGCATAAGGCCCCGCGCACCGCCGAGAGAAAAGTTTCCCTGCTGAAAAACAGACAAAATAAGCACCAAAACGGCCATCGCTGTGACGACATACTCACCGACCAGCAGCAGCAGCGACAAAGTGAGGCAGGCGTAGCGGAACATGGCGACTTAGTGGCGAAATGAAGCGACAAACAGAGACAGACGACCAGAGCAACCGAACGCCACTCGACACTCTGCGCGACTCCGCTCGAGCCCCACGAGCTGCGGAAATGTAAGTCATATGACACGCACTGACTGCGTGCGGTGCGTCGACGGCGGCGGCGGTCCAATCAGCGGCGAGCGCACGAAACGTCATCGCTCTTCCGGTTCGGACTGCACAGAAAACAGGTGAATTTGCGGTGCCGGAAAGCCACGTGAGGGACGATGTATGCCCGCGACGAGAGGTGTGGTCGGTCGCGAGCTCCAAGAAATGGAAACCACTGAGAATTTAAACAAATGATAACTCACGTCTATTAGACAGCGAGAATCCCTCTATATGTAACATTCCGGTAAAGTCTGTGGTTATTAATCTGCGCTTTGTGCTAAACAGACATTACGATTCAAGGAGCCCCTTGAACTTAAGCCACGTTTTTGACAAAATCATGAAAGATTACATTTCTGTTTAGGAAAGAAGTATTTTTGAGATTCAGACCTTCAATTACTAAATCTGAAGGTGTCTCCACAAATACGTGTGTAGCTCTTTGTGTCCATACCTCAGTAAGCAAGGTAGTTGATAAAATGTTCATTTGGAAGAACTAAATCAGCTACATCAGAAATTCTGTCATTATAAACAAATGTCTTAACTTACACCATCCACACCCACTGAAGGATGTTTAGAACTACACTTAGTTCCGCCTCATGCTGTAAAGCCTCCGGCTCTTGAATTGTACCGGTAAAAAAAAAAAGCCCAGCAATATAAACAGGTAAATCATTGTTCAGAGAACAGGAAAGAACTTTATTGATCCCCACTAAGAAACTGGCCATACACTAACTGAACATGTGGGACACATGAAACTCATTAAATGCAAATTACAAAGAAAAACTAATAAATCCAGTCTAACCACTGACAGGTACTTGTGAGACATTATGGAGGCTGTAGGTTAGAAAGCTCTAGAAGAGCTTCTTTAAGCACCTAAGTTGAAAAACCTGGTGGCTAAAAGAGTTCAAGGTGTTCACTTCATTTAAAGGATGTGAGCCATCATCCTGGGCTCAATTGAATCAGGGAGTAGCTTGAAATATTAAGTAAAAAAAAAAACTCAGCTAAAATAATGTAAATCTAACTTTGAGGACCACTATCACCAGAGACATTATACAGCATGTATATTAAAATAGATGCTTTGACTCAAAGTGACAATGCAGGCTATACACTTTAATGCCTCCTTAACATGTGTTTTGAGTGGTAAAAAAGAGCAGCAGGTGTGACAAAGTGAGGTGAACAGCAGCCCTCCATACCCAATCTGCAGTGTAAAAATTACACGTGCAGTTTGTCTGGACAGCAGTGTTGAAAACATTTTATGTGCTTTGTTGTTACAGACCAGAATCCACTGATCACATGCTTCAAAAACTGGCACTCAAAACATCTTTGGTGCCAAGTAAAAGGCTGTCCCTCTAGTATAACTAGAACCTGAACAATAATCACAGCAGGTTCAGACACAATTGTAAACTGCTTTTATTTTTCCACAGAGAGCATAACAACTCCTCTTCTCTTACTGTCTATCAACAGCAGTGACCCTTGAGTGCCGTCCCAGTAAATGGATGGAATTCGTTAGAAAAAAATACACTCGGCACTTCTTAAATTCAAAAACGCAATTGTGTGGGACTCCATCCACAAGACATTGGATAAAAAAATAGCTTTGAACAAGTCTGTCGTAAATACAGTGAATATGGCAAATTCTCGCTGATGCCCCCCAAATACATACCAACACGTACTCACTACAAGGATGAAGTATTATGACAAAATTGAGCATTTTTGCTTTCATCCAACATGGATGTTGACCTAAACGTTATATTTCTGCCCATTGCAACACCAAAGCACCTTTCAGGTAGGTTAAATTTAATAAACTCCCAGCACAGACTGACAAACTGTTGAAAACATAGAAACGTATGCTTTTGGCTCCCTTTACCTAAAGAGCGAAAAAAGTCGGTATCAGCCCGGACACAGAAAAGAAAATTATGGTACACAAAATATCACAAGGATAAAATTAAGATGTAAAGCACTGGGATTGTTCTTTAAACTTTATCTGGAGAGAGCATTAAGGTTCAGAATAGCTTTTCATTCCTCTTAGATCTCAGTCAGCATAAGTTCTGTATTTCATCATGGGCTGAAACGTAATACTAACAAAAGGTTGTGCTTAGCACAACTGGACAATTCCTTGGTCCGTGTGAGTGACCGCTCTCTAAAACTTATCTGAGAAGTCAGATGTGAGAACACACACACACACACACACACACACACACACACACACCAAAAAAAAAACTGAATCAGATACATTTAGTGTTGAAAATTACAAAATCCCTGCAGCAATTGAAGCATTGGCCTGTTTTGGCACACGTACATATTGAGCAGAATGGCAAACTCACCACTGGTTTTCTCTAAATATGTATGGAATTGCCATGTGACTTAGTGCAAAGCATTTAGAATTTCAGACTTTACTAGTTATTCTGGTTTTCCTGCACACAAGTTGATAGCTGTATTAAACCAAATACTCAAATGGATGTGTATTACAGTACTGATCAAACAACTTTCTGTTTATTAGATTTTTTAACAAGGTAAAAGCGGTTAGTTTTAGTTTTTTTTGCATTATGTATACAGAGAAACAAATAAACAAGAAAGTACAAAATGTAGAACGCCACATACAAATCTGACAAAGATTCATGTTTGAAAATAAATACACTTCCTGAAACAAAAGGTTTGTGTGTTTTATGTTGTTCTTTTTGTCCACGGTCTTCATTCCCACAGACCAGCTAAAATGGGCAACGCTCTGTAAGGAGCACAGGGTCCACAGGAAACCTGGCTTCTGATCCAGTCCTGGCCTGAAGGCGCACGTCCATCACGCTGTCCACCGCTGGTTTGAACAGTTAACCATCTGCTAGAGCTTGGCGCACAAGAGCAAGTGTTCAGGGGAAGCTGAAAGATGATCATTTTGCACAATGCTCCCTCACTCTAGGCCACGTAGTTGTACTGGTTGGGGCTCTCCTTGTCGCGCTCCATGTAGTCCCTGTCGATTAGTGACTCTATTCTTTTCTTCAAGTCAGCAGGCTGCCGGGCGGAAGATGGAGAGGAATAAGATGTAGAAGTTTAACAAAGTGCTGGATGTCTCAAACTAAGTGTATTATTTCAACATATAGCTGTACAAATGCTTTAAGCTACGAAGCTTTCAAAAATGTAGTAAGCTGACCATTACATTTATGTTTTTTCACTTAGCAGATGTTTTCTCCAAAGCCAGGTCCAACTCAGAGTAAACAAATTGCATTTCTCGACAAACAAAAAGCTTTACATGCGGAGGTCTGACTGTCGAAACAGTTTGTCCAAAGCCACTGTTCCTGCCGGGGTGCAGAACACAAGTAGCTGCCTATTTGAATTAAGCGTGATAGGAAATACATGTGATAGAACACGTGTGATGGAAATTTATGAAAATGTTTAATCAGATGGGGGAACAGAGAGAGAGAGAGAGAGAGAGAGAGAGAGAGAGAGAGAAAGAGAGAGAGAGAGAATGGTCTGAAGGAGGTTTTGATGGCCTTCCAACATGCTGAAGGGGACTCTGCAGTTTTGAACCATTTTCAACAGAGCCATTGAAGAACAAAGTGCAGTTTCTGCCTTCCTGTTATCAGTTAACAATTAACTGATAGTTTCACCATGTATAAAGCAACCTCTAGCATCAAACATCTTCCTCACCTTGACAGGAAACTTGAGTTGATTGTAGACCTCCGAAACCAGAAGGTTATGACTCAGTGCCTTCCTCATCTTCATGATTCGGACGATAGCCGCATCGATCTGGTACTGGCGGTCCTGGAAGACTCGCTCTGTAGTACTGGCTTGTTCCTCCACCTGAACCAAGATGTGGCCATTAATCAATAACTATACAGTCTGCTGTGCTATAATGAGTGCAAGTGCGTATTGCTCAGTTGTGCCCCATTTGTGTGCTTTTCTTTGGTTATAGTTTGTTTAACACAGTACTGCAAACATGGCAATAAGATTCCTTGTGACAACCGTGAACGGTGAGTGCTGTAAAACCCAGAACTTCCAACAAACTTCATGTTTTTTTTCATGGTCATGTTCTACATTTGATGTTGTACTTTAGGGTTAGGGATCTGTAGTAGTTATGTGGAGTATTTACTTTTCTGTAGTTGTGTTTTACATGGTAGAAATAACCAGCTAACACTAACAATGCATGTACATACAATCATGTGAAGGTACAAAGTATTATATACAATACTGTACAATTTATGTACATCCAGTAGTCCTCAGAAGTGCTTAGAGTTCACAATTTCTTTGCCAAATAATTGATTATACGGTGCTGTGCCATATTTTGACATCCAAGTTCAAGTCCCTTGTTTTGAAGTTTCTGTAAACATTCATAATTGATGATGTGTTACGATGTTTTGTGATTATTAATTACGGTTGCAAAGACACAGATCTTGCTTCTGCAATGGTCACATTAATTCATTGCAACTATTCTACAGCAGCTTTTCTCTCTTTATTCACAACTTGTTCTGCTCATTTACATAAATATATGCTGCGTACCACCGTGCAGTATGGCAACCTGTAAGAAATATACTTTACTAAAATCCACCCAGGAGGTGCACACATCTCTGTGGATTGTGTAGCAGTAGTCAGGCTCCGCATGGCAGCTAAAAAGTGACAAATAGTGTGTGTCCACTTAAATGATGTCAGGAACATAAGAATAAGGGCTGAGACTGAAAATTTGTATCCACTAAAGCTATTTATCCACTTATCCAAACGTCGTGTCCCTTTGAAGTGAATGGAGCAAAACGGCACCCTGGAGACAGTATCTGCTTGACTGTATTGCAGTATAGAAGAACAGACTGAATTACCAAGTGGCATGAGCTTCGCCTCAGATGGTAGCAGAGAGCGAGTGACAGACTGAAAGAATGAGCGAGATGCTGAGTGTAACAAGAAAGTAAGCTCACCGTTTCCTTCATCTGGATCTGGTTGATTTTTATCCTGAACAACTTGTGCTTGAAGTCATCGTTGCATGAAAACTTGTCTCCATCCTCTATGTCTTTGCTCTTGGGTGTTTTGGACAAGACGCGGGCCTTCCCACAGGCCAGGGATTGCAGTGTCCGCCGCAACTCACTGTCCTCTGTACATGAAAACAGTTTAAATAAAGCAAACAGAACAGATTTGTACACCATGAAACTGAAAATACAGCAAAATGTCAAAACAAAACATTTCAATTCTTATGACACTGGTGTTGGTGAACCTATCCTCAGGTGATCAAAATGTTTGAAATTTACAGTACTTTTAACTGACAAAATATTTTTTCTGCTTTCCCCACCAGTTTGTGTACAGACTGTGGTTACAATGATGCCATTCTTGACTGGTCATTGCAAAGAGTTATAAATGGGTAAATCTGAACTAACACTCATATCACGGTCTCGTATCTTGGTCTACTGCCCGCATTATGTCATATCTATTGTGCATTTGCATAAGAAAAAAATCTTACAAACCGATTCCTGTTGCCATTTTAATCTCCTCCAAGCTGAACTCTTCACCTTCATTAAACATGAGCAGCACTAGTGTCTGGAACAGGGAAACCTGAAGCTCTTTTTTGCCCTGTGAAGAGTGGGCAATACAACAGTTTAATTCACTTAAGACTCCAACAATTATAGCTTTCTTTTAGCATTTAGATACTAAAATATTTGTAGCCCTTACCTCTTTAAATTCAGCTTTCAACACACAGTGCCCCAGTGTTGACTGCCACTGCAGCTTCCGTCCACTGTGCTTGCCAAGGTAAAATGTCTTAAAGATCTCCTGCAGTTTTACCATCTGGGAAGGCAAATAAATGTGTAAATACCTGCACACATACATATGCATGCAAATAAATAAAATGCTAAAATGTGTGACATGGCCAGGCCTTAAAAAAAAAAAAAAAAAAAAAAAAAAGCATGACTGGTGAACAGGAGCAAACCAACCAACAAACCTCGGGAGGCAAATGAACTTCCATAGGCACATATGTTGGCCAGTATCCCATGGTGAGGATGTTCACCGTTAGCTCAATGTTCCCTGGGATGTTTTGACATTGCATATGCTGGAACAAAATGAAAATGGGAACAGTTTCTTAATAAAAACTGGCCCCGTTTTATTAAATATATTCGACAAGCTAGCATGTTTTCAGCTTATGCGATTCTTATAAATGGTAGCTGGAAAAGTACTTTATCAATGAAGTATATTAAATATAATAGGCTGAACATTAATTAAATAGCTAAATGATGGAATGAAACACATCACTTGCATTCATCTATACCACTCTGTTCCCACCAAGCAACTGGATTTAAACTTGCAACAAGCTGGTTACAAAGCATGTGCTGCAGTAACCGTGTTCTTTACCCACGAAGCAGAAATGCACTTCTACCTGTTTGAACTGCACCATGATGTCCTTGGACAGCTCCATATCTTTGAACATTCCTTCCAGTTTGCTGGTGAAGGCAGCTCCACATTCTGGCAAAAAGAAGCCAACACTAGACCTCAGTTCACATCACAAGAATTGTTAATTTAAACAAAAAAAAAAAAAAAAAAAGATTAATCTGTTCCTCAGACTATTTAAATTGGCCCTGAAGAAGTCTTGTCTGAATGTTCTTTATGCTAAACTGTCCTCAATGTCCCAGAAAGCACAGGAAGAGTATGAAGCTACAACTGGCCTCAGCTACAGTGTGTGAGAAGGAAGGCCAGCAATGTGTGCAAAAGGGACCACATCTTTCTGTGATGAGGAATTTTACACAGCAGTCAGTTGAGACACTTTCCAGAGGCCTGAAACACCATTTGAAAAATTTTTGCAGAGAAAGCTTTGGGTAAGTGAGGGGGGCAGCACAGTTAGCCATCACTTACTGGATCAGGTGGTCAAGACCCTAAAAACACTTTTCAGTTTTTTTATACCATTTATATAGTTACATGACATGTCACTCTGGTTGAACTTTTCTAGGTGTGTTCCTGTTTCCTTGATGGGCACAAATAGATTGCCTTAAACCACCACAGGGTGTTGCTGTTTGAACACAGATTTCAGCATCCCAAGTTAAATAACTCTTCTTTGTACACCAACATATAGACACTCTTGTCCCTATTTGAGCAGGTAAAGGATGTGTGCCGAGTGGTCTGGGGAGCGCGAGGAAACTAACCATGCTTCAGTTTGGACAGCATGGACTTCTCCGCATCTACAGAGGCGCTCTTCCCTACTAGCAACCTCTTGGCCAAGTCCTTCTTGTAGAATGCCTCAAACACATCTTTCCCTGCATGCATAAACAGCACGGTCGTGAAGATGATGAGATGATTCTGGAGGATTACAAAACATACCGTTTCTGCAACAAGCCAGACAATTTCTTATGAATACTTCACCATAAATGAATCTAAAGACGATCATAATTTTGTCCAGCATCTTCTCCAGCTCCTCATCAGTGGCCTCCTTGTTCCCAGCCCTGAGCTTAGAATCCACATATTTTGCTGCAGGATGAACAAACAAAAATTTCTACAACTCAGTTCACAGAAAACATGCACATACACAATATTTCACCACGGCTAAATGCATACAGCACTATGTTTAAACAATCGCCCCAATCGTACATAAAACTAATATAACTTGTTCCAACTTTTTAAATTTCCTTTGTCCTTACAATACAATTAACCACAAAGAAGAGTTTAAAAAAAAAGAAAAGAAAAAAGTAAAATTAGACCAGTCAGCTAAAAGCTGCAGTTCATAAGAGCTGAGATTTACATTTTACAGCAGCTCACACAGGTTCATACAATGTCGCTTCTCTGCATTTTTTGATGACAAAATCCTACAGAGATGAAGGACCAGGCTTACCAATGAGCTCAGCTGGTTTGTTTGGTCTTTTGTTGATGAAGGTTTCAAAGGCTTCCTTCATAGCGTTGACAAACTTCTCGTTCTTCAGGAAACAGATGTCGATGACGTGGTCTACCTTGTCTTTAAAGTCCAGCAGCTCCTGCACCATGGTTTTGTCCTTCTCAGGGTTGATCACAATTGTGCTTCCAAAAGCCTGTCACATATTGCAATGTACAGTGTATGGACTTGAAGAAGTATTGGTCCGCTTGCTTTGCATATAAAATAAATGTGCAATCATGTACTGTGGTAAACATCCAGAATTAAGACAAGCTGTTGTCTCTCAGGCATCACCATGAGAAGTCAAAAAAAATCAAAACCAGAAAAGCATTTGTTTATGGATAGTTCAGCATTTTTTTTTACTTCTCTAATTTACTATAAGCTGTGGCAAACCGACATTCATTTTCAATGTAATTTGTGCGTTACTGTAATAAATAACTTGTATATAAAAGCATGAATTCAGTGAACCACAGTGCATCCAAAAATTTTAAATACAAGTCTCCAAAACACCATTTAATACATCACTAAAAATTATTTTATAATTTACCAGTAAAAGTTTTCCCCATCCCACATCAACAGGAATCATTCTTTCAGGTACTAAGAACAGTTCACTGCTGTGCCGAGAGAGCAAAAATTAAACTGAATAAATCATTATTTCAAAAAAACCAAGCTCACCATTGGAATATGTTTCAACAATGATAAAATCACATTCACATTGTTTACATTTGACATAAAAATTCAGTCTTGTAACAATGTGAAAGGTGCTTTCATTAGTTAACCCCTGTATTCCCACTGAACTGACTACAGTCAGTAAGTATTTACAGATGACAAACTTGATGGTTCTGCATAACTTCATACATGGTGGTGCTGCTAAACAGGGAGATTGACTAACCCTACCTTGATGTACTCTATCCAGTGTTGAAGGAGTGCCTGGATTCCCCCTCGGACACGACTGAAGAGCTGGTATAGTAGAGACAGTTCTTGAATTCTGTTCTCGTCGAGGAGGTGATTCAGGCCTACAAACACAGTGAAACAAAACACACTATTCCTACAGTACGACACCCAAACAGTCTTGCAGCCCTATGCAAGGTCTAACAATATGCATGCAGACATTCAGTGTTAAAGGGGTACCTTTCTGGAGGATGGCTGTTAGATGTTCTCCCAGCAACTGCTTTTCAACAGTTGCAATAAGAGGTTTCCTACAAGTCAAACCAAAAGCAGCAGTTACCAAGGGGAAAATACCACTGCTGATGTTTTACTGCCTAAAATCCAGGACAAGTGGCTAAGACTTACTGTGTGCTCTGGTCCAGGTATGTGATCACTCTGTCTGCTTCCTCCTCCAAGCGCTTGTTCACATGATGAAGGTACTCTGGGACCTGACCATGCACATGCCATTGAAGAAAAGTTTCCAGGATGAGCATAAAAACTACATATAAATCAGCACAGAGTTCACAATCAGTTATATTTTGAAAAAGCTTTAAACTTCACAAAATGTCAGACGAAATGAGCACACTGATAAAAATGCATCATCATAATGACAAATAATTATACTAAACCAAAGCCTATTACTGTACTGTAACTATACAATAACAGGTTGTAGAGCTTTATGGCTTAATGTACATGCAGTGGTCACATTTATTAATATCAATTCCTGCCAAGTACAAATAACTTGTAGAAAAGTCATATCCAATATTGTACATCTGTTGAGCACATTCTAGGAAATAAAATTATATATACATAAGTCAATATTAATATGTGCCATAACTGCATATTATTGTGTCCTTCAGGCTATTTTCCCCTGACAGGTTATAGATGAGTGAAGACGTGCATGTGTGTGTTTTTGCATGCCAAACTGACCTCCCTCTCCTGCATCAGCCTTTGTCCCTCGGCTGCATACAGACGGCTGGTCTCTTCCAGGAAACGGTGCTCGAATGAATCCTGGTAGATCTGGTAGGAGGGGACAAACACTCATTTCTCACGGCTTTCATTGCTCATTTGCATTTATTACATCACGATCCTGAATATCTGATGTACGTACTGCTGTGTTCTTCCATTTCTAACTGATTTCACAAGGAAGAAACTTCACATAATACCTCCATGAGCATATTACAGGGCTCAAAATAAGACTGACGGACAATAAACTGGCTCCTCCTTTTATGAATGACAGAGTTATGAGCTTCCAAAGATGCAAAAAATTCCTGGCATATTTTCAACTAAATTTGTATTTATCCATTTTACAATCCCTCTTTTCATTAGAGGAAACATGACCCTCATTTACCTGTTCAGCCAAAAGACTGCAGTGAGTCGCACACGAACACAAGTGTGAAACAACCTTAATACACCTGTTTACATTCAGCATCTGGAGTTTGCTGGTGATGAGGAACAAGTCACAGATTTTTTAAAAAATTGCTTCAACTTTCAGTACTAGGTTTGTCAACATGATGAATATGTCGTTTTAGTTTTTCTTAGTTTATTCATTTAAAATTGGACTTTACGTTATGATACCTGTATCCAAAACACTTCAGAATCTAAAGAGTGAATAAACTGATAGATTTCTGCATTACAGCGATTAAAAAAGAATAAAACATTTTCATACATTTATTAGTCAGTAATTACAGTCTCATATAAGCATGTATTTGTATTTAGTTTGGAGTCACACTTAATTTTTTCCAGTCTTGGTGCTTTAAAGTTTTATGCATGTTCGCCTCGGTAAGTTTGCTGCTAAATAATAAATGCATGAAAACGTTCAATCCTCAGTCACCCTGTATTACAGTTTATTCATCTTGACTTGGGGGTAAAAGTGACAAGTATCAATACGAGGAGGTGCAAACAGACTTATGGTCCAGGTTGCAGTTGTAAGTTGAGGAGAAGAAAACTACAACAGTAGGTGCATTCAGAACCTAAGTGAGAACATACAGAGAAAACAGGACAAAGGAAGTAGGAAACCTACCAACGGAATGAAGTAATCGCCATTTTCTAAGTGTACTCATCACAATTCATGTCATATTTATACAGAAATATAATTTTGTAAGAGTCTAAGTGCCGCATTGTTATCCAACAACATAGTGCATATTGCTGTTTAGGGGACCTGGGCTTCACCTGCAGGTCAGACAGCATGCTCAGCAGGCTACGCAGCAGACTCCTGTCCACAGCCTCGCCACTCCGCTCCCGCTCGATCAGCAGGAGGAGGCCATCGATTGTCCGGCCCTGGACCTTCGGGTCACTGATGATGTAAAACCGGAACAACTCCAAACCCATGTCCCTGACGACACCCACATTCGCGTTAGAGAGCGACACAGACACTTATTGTTCAGAGCATTTTCATGATATGCAAGATAACGTGCAAGTTCATATCTATTAGAACTGCTAACTGGTTTGGTAAACTTACCAAATTGATGGCAGCATTGTGTTCTGTAAAACATAAGTACGATCCAAAAACAGAAAGATGCTTCTGATCATGATCTGTGGAAATAAAAAACAAACACGAGAACAGTAAAGAAACTGAACCTGATTAAGCACCATATTTAAATGCAGGCCCAGCTAAATACAGTAAAACTAATTCCTAGATGTGAATGAATTATTGCAGTTTAAAAACAAACTGCCTGAGAAATGCCTACAGAAGAGAAGATACTGAAATCTTACTGTAAGACATTAAACATTGAAGCCTTCGATCAGCAGGAAACTGAACTACACAACTTACCATTTGCCTGCAATGATCCTGCCAACACCTGTCAATTTTCTTCAGGAAGAGTCCGCTATCGAGTGTCTCCGTGAAGGTGGAGTTAAAGGCAAGCACCATGTAACAGCTGCTTCTGTTTGCCCCACAGACACAAAGCAAACATCTAAAAATCCCTCTTATAAGAGATGTACAAAAGCCTAAGCAGGAGGGTTTGTGCTGCTTACACTTTCAAACTGCTGGCTAAGTCTGACTTTTTTGTTATTCACAACTTGCATTACACTTTATCCTCCATCTTCTGGATTTTATGGAGGGGGGGGGTACGTTTGAATTTGGCTGAAAAATTGAAAGTGTAATATTTTTACAACAGTGCTGCACAGATCTACACTGTGTACTCCAGTAACATTTTTATAAACTAATGACATAAGGAGTAAATAATGTTTTACTTGTTCCAGTAAAACTTCACACAACAATAATTTAATATTTACAACCCTAGTAAAACACTACAGCGAGAATGTTCTTTTAAATTTCATTTTAACCTATGGGGCTGGAAGTGGATTTAGCTACATAGCATTTTCTCCAACCTTCTCCCCATCCAATGACCACCACCTTTCACACAAACATCAAGGATATTCCCTAAACTGGTGGATCTGTGCCTTTATGTGTTCCTCACATACTCCCCGCAGCTGTTTGTAGAGCTTCGCAGATATTTTATGAGAGCAGAGGTTTTCCACAGCCTGTCTCAGAAAAAAAAACAGGGAAACAAAATAAATATATTTAAAAGAGAAAGCTTTCAGCACATTTTTAAAATTCACAGCAATTCTAAGTCAAAATTTAACAGAACACAAGTCCTTGTGTCTCACCACTTTTTTACCACTGAATGAATACACAATACATGACAATTCCCCCTACAGTGATTATTGCAAAATTATTACACTGAAACGGTTAATAAGAACAAGAAACTGACTAAATTGCTCAACTACAGAAAGAAGCACAAACGCAAAAGTAAGTATTAGGTTTAGAGTTGTTATATAAGCAACACTATTCACACCAGTGTTTCAAATGCAAGATAACTATTCATAAAAATACAGCAGCTTAAGGTTGTCTGTACCTTCAACAATGCTATTGACAACTTGTATGTAAGTGCTAGGCAGCCAGACAAATAACCTGACACCAGATTGATATATGCTATGCGGCCTTAAGGATAGAACTAAATATATCTTTGAGACAAAATGTACACAACAGGGTTTCTGAGGCAATGAAATGCCACAAAGAGGGTCACTCAAACCTTCCTGCTGGGTAAAGGAAGATCTGTCAGCTAGGTGAGCACAAAGAAAACACCAAGAGTTGAGTGCACTGATAAGAAGGCAAAGCCCCGCTCTCATACCTGATAGAGCTCCTCCAGATTGTATTTGATTGAAGTGCTATTCTGTGTAGCCTCAACTGCCTCCTTCAGCTTCTGCCAGGTCTCATCTGTGTAGTTGTCAGGTAGCTTTGGCTTCTCTGAAAGTACAACAGTGAGACGACGAATTGTGTTTTCTTCACAGCAACTCATTCGAGTTAACCAGGTTCACAAGAGTTATTCTGTACACAATTTCTGAAAAGCAACAAGCCAGAATCCAGCAAGTAAAGTAACAACAACAAAAACTACTGAAATTAAACTGTAAGCTTATTAATTTCTATAATTTCTATAATTCTTCCCATAAAATCTTGGATTTGACATTTTTTGCATTTTACAATTAAACACACGTTTAAAAAATTTGTTTAACATAGCGAAGGGTATCTTATCCTTTTCTAAGTCAGGGATTGCTTTAAGAATCTAAAGAAGGGTTAGAACATCTGCTGGAAGAATGCCCACAAATAAAACGAGAAAATACTGCACTGAATATATTTCACTGTTTATCTTCACACAGATTTCTGTCATACAATAAATGCATAACATTCTGTGATATTTGAAATCATTTAAAATAGTGCTTCGCAATAGCAAAACCATGCAAAACTCATTTTATGTGACCAAAAATAGTTAAAATTTTGTGAGTTGTATTTCAAAATCCTCAAATTATTTTAAGTTGATGATTTTATGTCAAGGTTTTGTTTTATGTATAATATGGTGTTTGTGTAATTATTCAAACCTCTGAATTAATACCTGGCAGAGCCTCTTTTTTGCTGGAATAACAGCTTTAGATGTTTTGGAATAAGTATGGACTACCTTTGCATGCTGTTTCAGAATAAGAACTGGCAATTCTTTTAGGCAGATTTGCTTAAGATATTCTGGTTGGACGCTTGTGGACCCCAACTTTCAAATAGCTTCACAGATTCTCGATGGTTTTGAGATGCCGACTGACTAGGCTGACACAGGACATTCATCTTTTTTCGTTAAGCTATTCAAACTTTGCGTTGGTCCTGTGCGTCGGATCACTACCCTCCTGAAAGATGAACTTTCTCCCGAGGTTAAATTTTTCAGCAGTGTTAAGCAGGATCTTCTTCTGTGTTTCCTTGAATTTCGCTCTGACCATTCTACCTTCTTCCCAGCACTCCTACTGTTGGAAGACCAGAAGCCCCACTGCATGATGCTGCCACCAGCACACTTCACTATAAGGATTATGTTTTTACCTGAATAGGGCCAGCATGTATGGGAGGGCATCACAAAAGGGCTCCTTTTTGAAAAACAGGTTTCCAGAAAGTATGACAGTGACCTCCCATATGGAATATGGGAAAGGTTTTGTACTCAAATGACCAAAATAGAACTTTTTAGACTAAATTAAAGTCTGTTACACCCTTAACACCGGCCATGTTTAAAAAAAACCCCATTCCTAGTAAAGCATGGTACTAAAGGAACATTTTATAATGGTAAAAATAACAAACTCATAACTTTTTAATGACAACTTTGCTGATAAAGTTAATTTATATTAAAAAAACAGCATTATTTGCTATAAACCACAATCAAAACAAATGTTAAGTCATTCATGACTAGTTCCTTTGCGACTGATGAATATGTTTATCTGTCTACTTTTAATAAAAGTACCTCTGAAGTTTTTGATGACCAGTTTCTTGGTCGTCCCCGCCTTGCCGCTGCAGAACGGCGCTGCTCCGGCCACTTTGCTCAGTCCGTTGGCCCGGTGTCCGGCCTCTCCGACCCCGCTCAGGAGCGCCTGCTTGGCCCTGTTCGCACAAGGCTCCTCGGCCATCTTCACATCCAGTCCCACGGCGTCCAGCGACTCCTCGAACCTCAGCTTCTTCCTGGTGTGGAGCGAGGCGGACGGGGAGGAACTGCTGCTGTTCTTGGGGGGAGACGAGGACACGGGGCCGCTGTCGTCCTTCTCGGCAACGGTTACTTTCCGCTTCTTGGAGGCCGGAAAGCCGCCGCTGCCGTTACCATCAGAAGCCGCTTGTCTAGCCTCCTGAGCTGGGGGATTAGGGGAGGATATACCTGTTGGAAACATGAAAAAACAGGGAGCCAAGGAGCCAGTGTACTGACTGGAGAGGCCCGGGAGTGGCGCAGACAGGACGGAGCGCTGGGGCCGGCGGTGAAACGCTGAGCCCCCGAACCACAGCTCCGGTCAGCCGGAAAGAGACAATAAGTGACGAGCGGCTCCGAGGCTCGCGGTTCCTCTCCACTCCGGTGGCTGGGAGAAGAAAGATGGCCGGTTATTGCTTCCTCTCGATGGCCCTCGTTAAAAACGCGACGAGTCCGAGTTCAGTTAACGAGTGACAGTTTCCATACTTGAGTCCGCGGGGAAGAGCACCGCACTTACAACAGGAGACGCCGCAAGAGTCGCACCCGCAGCCGCGTCCGCCCTCCCGATGTGTCCCGATCTGAGGGGCTCCGCTCGGCTGACCCGGCGGAAGTGCTTCTGCCACTGTCATTGGTCGCGTGTCGCCTCGTGCGCCTGCGCGACGCCTGCGGACGTCACGTTACGTCAGCGCGTCGGACGCGAGTGCTCAACAAGAATTATATACATGTTCTCGTATAATGTATATATTCAGTTGATGTGCTTATGTATCCTTGTGTTTTACGTTTGCATTCGTATTAAAAATAGTTGTAAAACTTACAAAATACATCTATCTGTCGCCTATCTGTTTGCTGGGATATGTTAGATGTACATCATTAGAGACCATTTTGTAGATGTCAAGGATCAAATATGAAGAAAACATCGAAGGATCCTCACGGTGTCTGCAGTAGAAATAGTAATGATGATCAGTAGTGGCACATTTACATTTTTAGGCGTATTTACAGTTTGTAGTGCGCTAAAAAGAAAGGACATTTTGAATAATGTATGGAAAAATACATTTTAACGTCATATGCAACATGACAATATCCTTGCAACTAGGGTATTTTGGAATTAATATTTGAGAAACAGATTGTTTGAAAAGAGTGTGAGGTAGAATGGCCCTTAATGCTGTACTGTTAAGGTTAAGAAGGTTTCACATTAAATGATGAATTTTTTGTGCATCTTTTTAAACGAATAAAACATTTTTAACCCGAATACTGCTATTATACCACAACTATCCATGTGGGGGCGCTCTATAAGACGGCGTCTCACCACTGTCGCAAATTAGGTCGTAAACGAACGGGAAGTGTCGCGAAGTTGTATGTGGCGGAAGGGAAGCGTGGATATCAAAGCAAAGCGAAGTGATTCATGCTTTTTAGAGACATCGGCCTCCACAAGAATTTAACAAGGACAACCAAACTGCCAGGAAGCGGACCTTGAGGATGTTTAAAAAGTTAGGTTTGCTGCAAACAGCCTCCACAATGTTAGCTTCTCGTATAGCTAGCGGCTGGCTGGCAGATTACCGTAGCAAACAGTTGAAATGTGTATTAATTTTTCGTAAATATCTACATAACAAAAGATAACTTGGTCTTAAAAGTTCAAATGGCATGTATCTGTAGCTGTTGGTTTCATACTCACGTTTTTTTCTGTAATGTGTTGCTTTCGTGTAGTAGTGTCTATCAAGTGTGATGGCCCAAAATGCCCGTTTTACCTGAGTTTTGGTTAATTCAGTTTACGGTTGTGATCGTGCCTGCGCATTAGTGATCAAGTTCTTCATTTCACCCCTTTGTCTCATTTCAGATTTGATGAGAAGGAAAATGTGTCCAACTGCATCCAGCTGAAGACCTCAGTTATCAAAGGCATCAAAAACCAGCTGCTGGACCAGTTCCCCGACATCGAGCCATGGCTTAACCAGATCATGCCAAAGAAGGACCCGGTCAAAATAGTCCGATGGTAAACGTGACCTGTTCAGTTTCACTGGTTTGTCACATTAGAATGGCCTGTAGTGATCCTCAATATATGTGTCAAAAGTTAGTTTTCTGTCGTGTGGGAATTGTCTTCTGTTTATTTACTTTGCATCACGTCGTGTGTCTTATGTCACGCGTTCTCTTTGTCTGGCTGCTGTACAGGGGATTCATAAAATTTTCCTATATTTATAATGCAAAAAGATAAATTGATCTTTCAAAATCAGTCCTTTTTTTCTAAAAAGAAAAATCCATTCATTCAGAGTTAAACTCAAGATTTTTGGGGAAATGATGTTGATGTGAATAATAAGGCAGGTAATGGGATCAGTTAAACCACAGCAGTGTGTTTCCAGGTTGGACTGCAGTCCTGTTGTGAACTGAGTTTTGGTTATACAGCATCAGCAGGACTGTCAATGTATATTGATTATTTGCAGTATTATTCAGCTATAATAATTCTTTGCATCAATCTGTCAACTGGTGTATTAATGTTTGGTCTCTTATGTTAATCTTACAGCCATGAACACATTGAAATCTTGACTGTTAATGGAGAACTGCTTTTCTTCAGACAGAGGGAAGGACCATTCTACCCCACACTCAGACTGCTGCACAAATGTAAGAGTACTTTTAAATGCAAAATGGTATGTGATCAGACCAGGACTTGTTCAGCAGTCTCTCACTACATTGTGTGGATTTTTCTTCTCAGATCCCTTTATTCTTCCACATCAGCAAGTAGACAAAGGGGCCATCAAATTTGTCCTCAGCGGCGCTAATATCATGTGTCCAGGGCTGACTTCACCTGGGGCAAAACTTTACCCAGCTGCTGCAGATACTATAGTTGTATCCTTTACAAATGTTTCAAATATTATACAACAGGCAAAGAAATGAACATATTTGTTGTTGAAATTGTTTACAGATGTGTGGAATTATTAGCTAGAAGCTGTAGTTATAGAAGTACAATCTTACTCCTTTATTCCACCAACCTCGCATCTCACCACAAGCTACTTCCTCCCAAAACGCTCCCACCTCTCTTCTCAGCACCTGTGCAGTCCATCCCATTATGGTGCCACTCACAGCTAACAGTGGCCTCTGATGCCACGTCAACCATCTGATGCAGACTGTCGTCTTCCGGCCGCCCGCCTCCACACACCGCTGCTCACGTCTCACTCAGTCACGTTCAGTCCGTTGGCTGTAGTATTAAGTGCAGTTTTAGGTCTGACTTGTTTCTTATTTTGCAGTAAAATGTCAGGCAAACGACAGCTGTTCTGTCTGAGTGCTGAACAGGACAGAGATTTGTGTGCATCTGTCCACAGCAAGAAATCACACTGCTACTGTTCACAGGCTTCTTATTTCAGCCCTGAGTTATTGTTCTCTTCACTTGACTTTTGCTGTAGGCCATTATGGCAGAAGGGAAGCAACATGCACTCTGTGTTGGAGTGATGAAAATGTCAGCAGAAAACATGTAAGCGTTCCTTCTTTTTGACACATCGTGGATCACTGTGTTACCAAATACATTTGTGTCTGTCTTGTACAAAGAAATTGATGTCAGCTTCAGCCCTGTAGCTTTAATGTCCTGCATTCATTCCCCAAAAAAAACGAACAGAGAGAAGGTCAATAAGGGCATCGGGATTGAGAACGTCCATTACCTGAACGATGGACTGTGGCACATGAAGACGTACAAGTGAGGATCTCCACTGAACAGCAGCATTGCTGAAGGGGCCTTCAGGTTGGCTCACTGCCATTTCACAGCTCCACAACAGCTCATGTAAACCAGCTGCATCTTCAGTTTGATCCCAGCTCAATAAAGTCCTGCATTCACATCCTCTCCATTACACTGTTGTCCTGTGCTGATTGATACATGAAAAGATTAGTTTTGAGAAGCGCTGGATTAGTTAATCCACCACAGAATAAGACTTTTAAAGCAGATGCAATTTCAACCTGCACATCTATTCCGCGTTAGTTACAGCGTAAAATACGATGAGCCGTGACACACCTCGAGGGAAAAAGTTGATTAGAGGAAAATACCAACAAGTTTTTAAAAATATTCTTTAATATCAAAAATGAATTAAAATAAACAAAGACATTTGATCATTTTTACTTATTCCCTTAATTTCATTAATGTATAAAAATGTAATCAAAAATACAACTGTGCCAAATAACATTAAGACTACAGTATGACATTTTATAAGATTTACAGTCTGGTAGTTGAAAACAAGCCACCGTGTACCTACAAAACTGCATGCACTGCGTAGGAAAATACTCCGTGTCTTCAGACTACCGTAGTATCCGTAGTTAAATTTCATAACAGAGGTGTCCTTCAAGAGTGTTCAGTGAGAAGAGTATAAAACTAATCTGCTAAATTTTGAGTTTATTTCCCAGGCAGCAGGTTTCGTTTCAACATCACAATTTCACCGAGCACCTGGACACGTGTTCGTCTTTTGAGTTGTTTTACAAGCTCAGGCCACAGGGATATCAAAGGCGGACAGAATTTGAACCTGCCGCTACTAAGATTTCAAGTTAAAGGCTCCACATCGGGACTGGAGTGTTTACGAGAAGACCTGTCTCTCCACTCTTGTCACACTCGACCCTTTTGGGCACCTGCTTCCACTAATCCAGGCTCAGAACTGGCTCGCATTACCCAGAGAACATTCACCGTCAAACCGTCACCGGATCTGACACGCGAGTCGTCCTCAATCCTCAAAGTCATGTGCTTTTAAATGTGAGATAAACAAAACTCATTTTCCTGTTTTGAAAACCAAGTACTTCCCACGAGTGAAGAACAAAGATACAGCCATTAAATCAAAAGCTAAAATTCAGCTTTGAATCTTCAAACTAAACTTCAGTACACTGTCATTCTTTTAAATGCTTTAATTCACGCCCAGCTACACCGGACTGGACCTCATTCCAGAGCTTCCACAGATTTGCTTATATTCGTTTGCCTTTGTTCACCATTTTCTGATGCTTGAGGGGGGGGGAAACATTTTTCTAAATAAAGTTGAATAGCAGCAAATTAAAGTCATTAAATTAGGCTAATATCTGTTCTTTTGGTGCATCACAGTTAATGACTAAAAATACTAACTTCCCCTCATCAGCACGTGGCCTTCCTGTCCGACTGAAGAGAATTTCCTTCAAGGGGACCCCAGTGGGCCGTTCCAATAAGGATCCTGTGTCCGTCAAGGCGTTTTCCGAAACTGTCTCGTAAATGGGATTAGATTAGTTAGTAGTGATCAGGCATCTGTGTGAGCTGGTCAGGCTTTGGGTCAGTCACAAGAGCCACTTTATTTGCTCAGCACCCCTGGTTCGGGGGGCGGCCATCAGTCGTTCTCCGAGCCCACCGGGGGCAGAAACACGAGAGAGTCGTGGAAGGTGTGTCCGTAAGGGTGAAGCCTGTAAATGCCAAACATCATCACCTGCATCTGGTTGGGTGTCATGCCAGAGAAGGTGATAGCCATGTCTGAGCAGCAGTTCTCCACAACGTCCGCAGGATCCTGGTCCAGACTGTCAGCGATGAGCGAGTTCACGCTCTTGCTGTTGAACAGACCCTTTCCTTGCGTGTCCTCCCCGTTCTCAGCAAACACGCCGCGGTACTTGAGGCACTCGGCCAGCTGCTTCTCCTCGCTCAGCTTCCACAGCGCTCTCCCACGCTCTGGACACTTCTCCGTGTCGTCAAACACCTCTGTTAGCCGCCGTAGGGCCTCGTAGCTCAAGATGATGCCGCTGGTGAACTCCACGTACTCCAGTTCTCCCGACTTTGCTGTGCGCCCAATGTAGAAGGGCTGCCTAGGGTCCTTGTCCAGCACCAGGTACTTGAGGTTTTCTATGATGGCGAAGGTTGTAGCGCGGGCCACGAAGAACCAGCGCAGGTCCCCCGCGTTGTTGTACGCGTGCGTCAGAGCCTTGCGTATCCTCGCCCACTCATCCTGCTCCTGCAGGTTCACCGCCTCTATGGCTTTGGAGGACTCGGACGTGTAGAATTCCGCCCGGTCGCAGTGCTTGCTCCAGGTGTCCTTGGCGGTAAGATAGTAGGCCAGGTCCTTAGGTTGTACCATGATGGCACAATAAACCCGCACCCTCAGGCTCAATTCCAGCTTCTGGGTCTCAGGCAGCCCCTGGAGGTCCTCCTTACTGGGGGCCTTGATGTGGTGGTGGAGATGAATCCCAGGGCTGGACTGCCAGCTGGGGGTGAAGTTCCCCAGGAGAGACACCACCAGGCAGAAGATGCTTCCCAACAGCAGGCCTTTAAAGAAGGAACTGCCCTCCGCCAGCATGTTCAGACCTGTATGCTGGAAAAACAGCAACATTTCAGGGTAAATAACAACCTCACTATAGACAGTATTCTGGTTAGTGAACTAACCCACTAAGTTCTGTCCAGGTCAGCCTAAACTAGTGCCCTGATAAACTCAAACATTTAACTTACACAGCAGCTTTCATACATTTTAAATAAAGTAAAGTAGTTACGTATGTTGGTGTGAAAATACGCTGAGTGGAAAAATAGCAACAGTCCATCACGTTTGAAGATCCGTATAACCTGTCCTACACCACATCCCACAGGCATTTACAACAAACTTACATTTTTTTTTCATCCACAAATCGTATGAGCAAAAGAGTAAATAGGAAAGTGAGACGCTGTGTTAGAAAACATAAATACTTTATAAAATAAACATGTCGCGTCGGTTCGTGTGATAACGTCTCTGACGAAGGTAAACTGACCAGCGCTTTTCCACAACCATCACCGCGCATCATAATAAACAAATGAACGAATTATCGTACAGATTTGTTATCCGTATTAAAAAAACGGCACGGTTTCGTTTTGTTAAAAAATAAAAACCACTTCTTTAAATTTTTTTAAAAAAAAGCGCATAGCTAGACAGCAACCGGTAGCGGAGAGTTCCGCAGAAACGACAGCAATTTTGACCGCGTGCCGGGAAAAATATTCACAGTTCGCCGTCGAAGTGGTTTAAAAATCGGCGTTTTTCACACTAACTTTACCTCAAAAAGTGGGGTAATTTACCGTGCCCGCGAGCTCGCGCCACACCGCGTTGCTATAGCTGCGCCGCCACGAGCCCTTTTAACATTCGCCACTTCCGGCGTGCGAACGCGCGCGAGACGAACTTCCTTATCGGGCTCTAGAAGCAAAGACCCTCTGCTGAGAAAGACCCGCGTCAGTCATCGTCTTGCTCTGTGTTTTAATACACCGCTTTCAACTTTAGGAGGAAAAAAAAAACCTCACAATATTGACAGACAGCTGCAAAGAACAATTTTCTCTTTATTAAAGGAATTCTGCACATTTACGCCAGTATATTTAAAACAAGAGCCAGCAGCAATTCTAAATCCGGTCAGACTTTAACAACATTAAAGTTACAAAAGTCCGCTAGCAGCAAGGCATGATGGGAAATCCCCCCCCTCACTGCAAGTCTTTAAAACACTCATTTCAGAGCAGTTGTACAAAATATACCACCTCGCTGTATGTGACTTTTCAGTGTAAATATGGGGAATAGGAGGTCACCTCAACTGCTGGTGGAACGTTTCCTTTAAGTAAGTTAATACAAAATCGAGCAGTTTGCTAAATTTTAAATCTATTTTTAGTTTTGAAATCCTGTCTGGTGCAAAGGACCACAGTATATTATACACACCTGGATACCTACAGGACACCAGGCCTAGTTGTGATCAACAAACAGCCGGTTGCAATGACCCCCCATTTAGTCATTTAACCCCTTGCTGCCCACAGTAAGAGAACTTCCCCTGGAGCAAGAGGTGAAGAAGCAGAAACTCGTCTTGATCCACGTTTCCTCCAACCTTTGAGTTCCAGAATGAAGCGACACTAAGGCTAAATTCCCGAGTTGATGTCCTCTTGTCCCCCCGCCAGTTGTCACAGCTGCTGTGTGTCTTGTATGATAAATCACGACACTTCACACTGCAGCAGCTGCGTGTTAACTTGAAGTATTTAACTTTTCAAGGGTTGAGAAGAGTTGTGTTTAATGCAGAATAGTAACAGATATTCGAGTCAAATACTCTCCTACACTGACATATTCCCCTCAAACCAAATTTAACATTTCAGGATCAGGGTAGTGACCTAAAGATGGACTTAAAGCACGTGCTCGATTTGCTATGTTTTTACTCAGATTTGTACATTGCTTTGGAGAAAAGCATCTGCTCGATGAATAAATGCAGTGTAAATAATGATCCTTTAAAATAAATCCGTTCCAGACATCAGCATGTAATCTCTACAAGATTAATGTATCTTGTAAGTCACTAAAATCCGCTTTAATGATCTTAAAAGCAAATACAATTTTCAGTTTAATTTGTTCAAAACGCTGCAATTAACAGTTCAAGACAACATGCTGGGAAACCCATAAAAACAGATGCCCATCAGTAACGTGGCCTGTTGGTTTAAGCTGCTGCAGTATCTGCGCAAACATGGCTTTAAAATCCCACTGCTTCTACAGCACAATGAACAGAAAGGACAGATACACTCATCTTTATCTGGAGGTAAGTGCTGGAAGACCAGGGTACCACCATGACAGCGACCTCAGCACATGTGAATAAATACTCCACACTGGGGGCAGAAACAGGTGAGTGGAATTCGGAGATCTTGTCTCAAAACCCAGTCACACCCGCCACAAAATTCTCATTTTAAGCGTTGTTGCGGCATGGTATTTTCTTCAGTGATTTACATATTGTCCACAACCCTGTCCGTGCCCTGCCGGTCAACTCGCAACGTCAGCCACATGGCCTACCTAGTTAGGTTCGAGCTACAACCCATCTTGCACCTATTACCTTCTGACGTGGGTCACTTTTTGTTTCATTAAGAAAATATTACGACGTATAAATAAATGACATTCTCAGCAGGGGACGATCACCAGCAACTGTGACAAGAAAGCAAAAATAATTAAACTCTGGACAGTATCTATTGTCCTGCGTTGCATTAAAGTCCTTCTGAACGCCATCATCACCCCATCTGTGTTTAGACACCATTCCTCATCTGTGATGGGACACATGAGGAATAGAAGCAGAGCCGCGTGTTTTCAGCAGCAATATCACCTTCTGTTTGACACGTTCATTCATCAGAGAGCAAAGTATCACGTCATCTGGTAATGTTCCCTTTCCTGCTTTATTAGAAACCTTTCATTTTGACAAAGTGCACCATACAACCCCATTTAAAACCAGGCCATAAAACACAGTTTCACTGACCTCTGACTTCCTTTCTGATGGCCTTCGAGGTCAGCAGACCTCTGTTATTTTCTGCTGAAATTAATCACCAATTCCAAATGGTTCCAAATGGTTTGCTTCATTTTATTTCTGCATGCTAAGGAGGGCTGTGTATATGCAATTGTCAAGAAGGTCAGTTTGGAATTAAAAAAGTCAACATTTTTATGACAGGATTGAGTTTATCTTGCAAGGCCAAACATAGCAATTGACATCGGGATTAGTCAACAGCAGCACGGCTGCTTCTGCAAACTGGATATCTGTTACACCACATCCTGTTGAGATGTTCCTAAGAGATCGTGACTTAGAAACACAATAAGCTCTTTTTACAACTTCAGGTTTTGTCACAACAGCCTTACAATGAAGTCATGACATAGGTTTTGGTGCTCACGTTGCATGTGGGGGACAGAACTTTGCTTAAGAAAGGCATGCAGAAGACCCTTGACACAAGCAGAACACGGTGCCAACCCTAATACATCTACCTAATGGAACCCACCCAGACCTGGACACCAAGCTGGCCCCCACCACTCAGGCCTAGAAGCAGTCAGCAGTAACACCATTATTTAACCCCCCGCTGCTCACAGCAAGAGAACTTTCCTTGGAGCTAGAGGTGAGGAAGCAGAATCCCATCCTGATCCACTTTGCCCCCAACCTTTCAGCTCCAGCATAAAGAGACACTAAACCTGAATTCCCAAGTCGGTGTCCTCTTGACCCCCCACCAGTTGTCAGAGCTGGCAACAAAAAAAAGTGGTGAAAACAGATCAGAATATCGCAAAATACTGAAATCACACGTGCAAGAGTTATTCGTGATGGTATAGAGTTCTCAAAAAATAAAACTTGTGTTTCCGCTACTCTTTCTTTAATTATTAGACACACAGGTTACGTGGGAAAGGAGTTTTGCAACAGGGCTTGACTATGTTCTGTTAACTTTGGTTAAAGAGTAAACATCACAGCTCTTTATAATCAAAGATAGATAGATAGATAGATAGATAGATAGATAGATAGATAGGTAGATAGATTTAAAGTGACGGTACAGTGGCCCCATGGCCCCACCCTGCCCCGCTGCCGCATCTGTGACGAAGATGCTTGTACGTCAAAACTATTAGCGCAGGGGCTGATCCGACATGAGAATATATCGATCTCCGGTGAGACGGATGGTCACGGTGGAGATAAAAGTCCAGACCTTCAGGCCAGGCAGGGCAGAGAAGACCTGAGGAGCTGCTGTCATGCTGAGCTGGGCGCTGCTCTACATGCTGGCAGTGTTTTGCTCTGCCAGGAGGAGTCACACGTTCCCGCTGTACTCAGACTCCAGCCTGGTACCCACAGCAGGTAGGCGACATAATCCTTTGTCTTCGCATGCAGGCAAAAACCAACAGGGTGGTTTGCAATTTTGACCCGGTCGAGTTATGGATATTGTCGGAATTTTCTCCGAATCTTTCATGAGGCGTGGTGAAATTTTTTCTCCTGTGATGCTTTGAGGAACTGAAATTCCCTTTAGATTGACATGATTTTTAAGGAAATGTGATTTCTTAGGGAGGTCAAGCATCTTTGAGAAAAGGTGCACAAACAGTACGATAATAATAATGAATTTTCACAAAGAGCTAAAACGCCACCAGAGCTGTTTTTGTGTTAGAATTCGGCCAAAATCGGCTTTGTCCTCCATCGTTCTCACCTGCCGTAGGGTGACGGCCTCTTGTACCTTACAGAACTGATCCAGAAGCTGATAACAGATGAGGAGAAATCCCACTTTGGGGACCTCCAGCGTGTCAAAGACTTGTACCCTTTGCTGCCACAGCAAAACGCTGCCGGCGACATGTTGACTAAAGGTGACTTTTTATCTTCTGCTCTTTTGGTGGTTTGAGCGTTTAAATCAGTGGCAAAGCGCTTCTCTGAAAATGTGTCTGCCTGTGATGCTCGTGGACAAACATTTACTTTTCCAGTTGAAATGTCATGTTCTTATTTTAAATCTCTCTGTCTTGAAGGAGGGAAAGATTCCCTGCAGCAAGAAAACATCGACAAGATGGTAAGAGGACAGCAGGTAGCCGATATGTTTCCCGGTACTGAAGGCAGTTTCCACTATTATTGGAAATCTATTATTGGATTATTGGTTATTGGTTATTGGTTATTATTATAACTATTATTGGATTCCACACTACTGCAGTGTGGAAATAACCTTTCACTTAGATCCTAAGTGAGATACACAAAATACAGTTTTATGGAGCAGAATATTTTATAGAAGCAGGAGAAGTTCAGTACTTTTCTCAGTGATACAATGGCAGTGACCACCGTCCTCCACAGTCCGAAGCCCAGCACCACCCGTTTGCTCAGAATCTCTGTGCTCTTGTGCCAGGTGGAGGATCTAAAGGCAGCCGTGTTGAAGCTGGCTGCAGTGGACAGCCTGCAGTCGCACGGTTTCCTCCAGGCCGACCAGCACACACCAAAGACCAGCAAGAGAGGTAAGATCCAGATTAAAGATCCAGACTGCTGTGCCGGACTTTGGCGGGATGCTGCTATGACCTCTGCTTGGGCATAAAACCAAGGTATCAGGACTGTGTGCCAAGGCTATTCAGTTACAGACTTAATCTTCCAATCCAGTAGGTAATTCAGGAATCCAGCAAGAGGACAATGGCCCACCTGTTAATTTTCTATCCTCACTGGAGCTATTTAATGCCGTTTCTGAACCCCGATGTCTTGCAATGTTCCTCCCTTTTTCAGCTCAACTTACAGATGCTCGGCTGGGGTTTCATGACCCGACACATTTGTGGTTAACTGCCTATTGTCTGCACTCCCGAGATAACAGTACAATATCCTTTATATTTGTTACGACAGTGACTGTATTGTTTTTTCGCCCTTTTATTAGGTGGGGTTGAGCGATTTGGCTTTGATTGGTAATAAACGGTTTTGATTCTTGAATTTCCGGTTCTCCCTACTCATAACAGGTTTTATCAGACATGCAACTTTCTTTTCCTCGCTGCGATGCTTAAAAATTTGTCTGTCGCACAAGCAGAACCCGGCCTGACCGTCCCCTCGGTCTGGTATCGTCTGATATTTAATAATACCGGGTACACAAAAATCCCTCTTCTTTCTCTCCCCAAACAGCTTGTTTCTGGAAGTACTGTGTGACAAACTAAAGGCGAAGAATAAGCACCTCCTGGCCAAGCTGTAGAAGTTTCGTCCATTCATCCAAACCCCGGATACGTCGCCACGAGTAGTTCTCCTCAAAGCCTCAAATCAGCATATTGTGAAAAAATTTAGAACCAAAAAATGTTTTTAAGTTGAAATGAGAACTACGCTTCATTGAGTTTAAAAATAAAGACTCCTGTGTAAATTGGTTTGGGGTACCTTGCTTTGCCCGTCTATCCTTTATTTAACTCTCCCCTTTAGAGTGTGGTCAGGGTTTGGATAAAAAGACAGACCACCGTTTGCAAATGATCAAAACATACAGCGTTAATATAGTCAACGGATTTTGCGTCGTCTTCGAGTCTCGTGAAAAGAGGGGAGTTGCACAGTGTAAGTTACAGTAATAGGAGCTAATTGTAAATATCACTTTTTCCACAAGGAGGCACTGTCTCCCCTACACACACACACACACACACACACACACACACACACACACACACACACACACACACACACACACACACACACCCAGAGAGCGAGAGATCAGTGTTTTCTAGACTGTTTCACAGCAGAGATCGGAGCCATTACTCGTGGCAACATGCATTTTATTAAAACTGAAAGGCCGTCAAGTTCAGAAAAGTAAAGAATAGTTGCACAGTGAGGACTGGATGCTATAAGGCATATCAAAAATCACTAACCGATAAAACTGTTGGGCTAAAGAGGATTTAGGAGCCGTTGGTAATTTCACTTATTTAGGTATGTTAAAGTTACCACAGAAGGGTGCAGGTGAGCACATTTTACACCACATGCTCAGTATAAAGAGTATATGAAAATATATTTATAGAGTATTTACACTATGGACACAAATACAAATGAGTGCTCATCTATAGAGTGCCTCCATGTTTGGTCTGGAGTCAGAGGTCTTCAAAGTATCAGCAAAAATCCCCTACAAAAGTGGTTTACTCATTTAAATATTTGCCATCTAGTCACAAAAAACTAGGTTATTTTATCCTCCAGCATATAGAAGTGAGTAAATAAGATGGACGTTATGACAAAGGGAGGAAAGTTCTGCGCCAGAACAGATGCGTTGAGGATTCGCCTTCTGCTTTTGGTTGTTGGACTTTACAAGGTGGGATGGAAAACCACGGGTGGGTGTTGGACCCTCGTCTGTGAAACGTATCGTAGCTGATGTTCCTCCTGGAAAATTACTGCAGTGGGTCTTTCGAAGGGGACAAGTCCTTGAGTGATATTGGGACTGGTTGAAGGACCAGGTCAGCGAGAAGCACGCGAGATGATCTTGGAGTTTTGTCACTTCCTCTTGCTGGCGACGCTCAGGTAGGCCCTCTCAATCTCGGCATCGGCCGGGCAGGTGTGGCTGAATTCCTCCCGTTCGTAGGCGTTTTGCAGGTAGCGCCATACGCCGGTGAAGTGGGCGGGGATGTCAAAGTCGCAGTACTTCTTGGCTGCAACCTGTCGAAAACAGTTGCTTCAGTCTACAGTGGTTGGAGATGAGCTGTTTCTTTCATGCCCTTCCTGAACAAGACTTACACTAAGACCCATTTACCTGGTTTGCATCTCACTAACAATCATGGCGCCACTACAAACCTCAAGCTGAGCTCACGATGAACACGGATGCAAAGCAAGAAACCTGCCTTAATGATGTTGAGTTTGGGAAGCAAGTTGCAGTCAGCCAAAGTCAACTGGTCGCCATCCAGGAACTTCCTGCTGGAGACGAGGACGTCCTCGGCAGAGTTGTGGTCGATCTCCTGGGGGAGCGGGGCGTTCAGGTAATCGTCCAGACGCTTGAACTCCCGCAACAGGGCTTTCTCGTGGACTGTGGGTTGCGAGGGGAAAGAGGTGTTTGGGTGAAGGGCAGGTAGGTGGTAGCAGAGAACCACAAGACGGGCAGAAGTGGAAGTTAAGCCGTGGTGGTTTTGTGCACAAAGCTAAGGTTAGGGAAAAGCTGGAGGTTCTCGTGGAATGCCGGATACTGCTTTGATGCTGTGTACAGTGTGGAGGTTCATTCTCACCCAGAAATTGGCCAAAATCCAACCTACTCAGCAGAAACTGCATGTGTTCACCACCATGCTGCGCACAAAACCATGTGACATCTACAACAGGGGTGGTAACTGAGGTGGGGATCCATGACAACGTCAAAAAGACGAAGTCAAAATAGTTTTGTAGAGCAGGACTGAGGCGAAATGTAGATCTTCCAATTTTCTCACCACTGTTGTTTGGGCTGTTCTTGATGAAAGCGGAGAACTTGGCAAAGATGTCAGCACCAACGTCAAAGGACTCCTTGTTCGCCGGGCTGAGGCGGGGATACCTGAGTGGAAAAAAGGAGGAGAATGAAATCCATCTGGAATAACGTGGGCCTGTGAGGTGGCCAGCGGCAGCAGATCCAGCCAGCGGCCCTCGGGTGAGACGATTACGCTACCTGGGAGGGGCCAGCGTCTGCTCCAGGAACTCCTCAATTTTGAGGAAGTCTGTCTTGAGCTCCCCGTTGTACAGCAGGAAAGGAGGGTTGGTCCCTGGGGCCAGGTCTTTCAGCTCCGTGGGCTTCCTTATATGGCAAAGAGGGTGGGAAGATGGGGGGGTCTGAGTTCAGGACGAATCAATCATTTCCAAAAGCAACACAGTTTCGAGCTCACGATGCCGCCTGGAGAGCCACTATCCTCTGAAAACTGCTGTGAGCACCATGAAAAAAGCACACGTGTTCAGTTGGTGACTTGACTGAGAACACGGTTTGGCCCTTAAGACCCTGATTTTTCTCCCAGTACGTCTACTGTGTCGACACGACAATGAGATCCATCACTAAAAGTGCTCCTGTGAGGATTACAGCACATTAGAGAATAATAACAAGTTGGTGGGTATTTGATAAAAGCTGCAACTATTGAAAATTTGCACCGATCCACCGGAGATCATTAAAACAAGCGCAGGGTTAAGGTGAAAAGGTGGGAGGCCTACTTCTTCATGTCCACGGTGGTCACCGTGAATCGGACGCCCTTCAGCCACAGCACCATGAAGAGCCTCTGGCAGAAGGGGCAGTTCCCCACGTTCTCGCCGTCCACGCCGGCCTGCGGACCAAAGCGGACACGGTCACACCCTGCGACCGACTCCCAGAAGTCTACGTGCCAGGGGTTTTTTTTTTTTCTTCTGGGGCAAAGCGCTGAGTCTGACGCATTCGAGTGTCTCTTTTTCCACACTGATCTGATCTCAGTAAACGGTACAAATTACTGTGCAAAAACCACGCAGACATCCGCTCGGCTGGGCCACGCCGCAAAATCCCCGTCTCCTCAACTCCACACAACTTCACGTGTTTACGTGTTTGGCTGGTTTCCTGCCGTGACAAATAAACAACTGGAACTGGGAAGGGAGCACATCTGGCAGCGGCACGTTTTCGCTTACGGTTTCGCGAGGGTCAGTAAAATTCCAGTGTGCTCTCTGAAGGGCCTGAAAATGAATGCCAAAGGAAACGTTCTGGAAAGTTCTGACGGGTGCTGAGAAAGCAGTGGACAGCACGCAGCTTCGCAGAAGAATTCTCGGGCAGATTAGGACGGAGGGGAGACTGGGACGGCGCCTCCTTTCGTCTTGCGTAACGGACAGCGACATCCTTGTTTTCCAGGGTCGGCAGTTTAGGTCTGAGGTTCCATCTGAGCTCGGTCTGCGTGGAGTTTGCACGTTCTCCCTGTCTTCGTGCGAGACGTACCGAACCAATTCTGAATCCTCGCCGACCAGACGGTCGCTAAGAATAAATTTCTGCTCGGCACCCTCCTTACCTTAGTAAACACGGTACCATTTAGGGGGTAAAATATAAGAAGATGAGGGTGTCAGGGAGGCAGAGGTGTGTCCAGGGCAGGACACCACATGGGGGGTCGGAGCCCTGTATGTGTATTGTGGGGTGTTGTGTGGAAAGGATGCGAACGGGGAGGCAGCACCTTGACCTGTGTGTGGTAAACAAATAGGTGTTGCCAGGGGGCGGGGCCAAGACCGGGGGTGGGGGGGGGCAGCCATGGTTGAGTCAGGTGAAGAAAAGGAGTGTGAACGAATGGGTGGTGTGTCTGGGGTGTGTGTGATGTGAGAAGGCATGGAAGAAGGCAGCGTGGCTCGAGTGCGGTTGCCTGTGCCGTCCCCCGCGGGGGGCGATAAGACGAGGCCTCGGGTGAAGCGCTGACTGCAGGGAAAATGATAAGCAAAGGGTGCAGGAAAGTGTCTCCTGACACACTCAGTGACACCGAACGCTGCGCACGAAGCAGTTGGAAAGTTCGGAAACTTTCTTCAGCTCTTTGTGGAGTTCCACGCAGCAGCTGCCACGATGGAGACTAGTGAAGCCCTCCTCTTCAAACATCTAAACCCTGGTGGTCTTAGTTAAGATGAATGAGGACAGCATGTCCTTGAGTTTGAAGAAAGGACTGGCGGAACTGAGAGATGACTTACTGAGAAGTTCTAGTACATTAGATTTGGTTTTGACCGCGGAAAGCCTGGTTAATACCGCACATACTCAAATCCTGATATATTTACCCTGGTAAATTTTATGCAGAGTTAGAGAAAACACTAGTAAATCTGCATATGGTGCAAATCATGAGAAAGTAAACACTCAGAAGCAAGTCAAAGGTGAGAAGAACTGACCTTTATGAAGAGCTCGATGTTGGGTTCTTTGTCCATGTTTTGTCGGAGAGCCAAGGTTCTTCCAGAAAGGTCAGTTATCCCACCACTGTCCCGACCAGAGGAACAGAGAGAGAGAAAAGCTCCAGGAACTGGGGGAAGTGTGTGTTACCGTATCCGTGTGTGTGTGTGTGTATGTGTGTGTGTGTGTGTGTGTGTGTCAGAGTGAGAGAGAAATGGTGGGATTCAAGGGAGGCGCCTGTGTGAGCAGCTCTGGCCAAACTCTGCGCGCGCGCGCGCGTGTGTGTGTGTGTGTTGGCTTCTCACAGCTATCTCCACACACAGGCTGCTTTAAACAGCTTGAGGGGGGAGGGCCAAGGAGGTGGGTGTGTGTGTGTGGGGGGGGGCACATATAAAAGCAGCAGGCCAAGCTCAAAATAGGACCTCTCCCATTTTCTGGGGAACAGCAGCCGCTGGAAAGGAAAATATGTGACGTTCCTGCACCATGACGGCGAGATTTCTTGCCGGTGGTGACGACCCACTGAGGCCCAGAGTCTCTTCAGTGCCTGACAACAAGAATACCTTGTTTTCCACTGTTTTACCACATAGGCTCACATTCTGCTGTTAAGCTGTGATTGAGATCCTACTTTTTTAAGAAGCGGAAGCAGCCAGTGTGCGTGTTTTCTGGAACTTCCTTAAACCAGATGCTGTGCTTAGATGAGGGGTGACCAGAATGTTCTGTTTCATCGCACACAGCCCAATGGCAGTAGGTAGGTAGTATCACATTAATAGAATTGATTCAGATTATATTAATTCACATGAATACATTAATAAATGTAATAACTGAATCACGACAGGCTATAGCTACCATGAACATTCCACTGAAGGATATGAAAATGCGGTTATAGACACACAGTGGCCCTGAGTAAAATGCGGTAAAATCAATAGAATTTTTAAAAATTTGAGACTATATCACTTACTGTGATTTTTACACTTGTGGCCCTCGGAGGAATTCGCCGTATTGATTATGGCTCTTGGCCACGCAAGGCTGGACACCCGGGCTCTAGACGGGAACTTTCCTACACAGCAGCAGTGTTGCCATGGCAACAGGTTAAACTGCATGCGATTACATGGTATTTTACAGTATGTGTTTCCCGTTGCCAGTGAATCACCACAGAGATGCGGTGAGGTACTGAGTCACGGGGGCGGAGGGCTGGGGAGAGAGATGCTGAGATGACGGAGGGTTTATTTATATGGACAAGGTAAGGAAGCTGCAGGGCTGGGCTCAGCGCTCCAGAAATAGGCCTGACACGGCGCCGCCACAATGCCACCACACCCACTCAGCTGCATCTTGCTGGGGCAGACATACCAAGCCTGGATTCTTAGAAGGAGCCCAAGATCTACTGATGTTTACACCCCTTTCGGGCCATGTTCTGATCCAAAGTGCCAATAATTACAGTTTCCTATTAATGCAGCTGGATTACAAACCTTTTTTTAAGCTACAGAAGCTTTTCCCAGCCGAGGATCTGGAAAACACGCCCTGAGCAGGAACAAGAAAACTCGGCAATTATTGTTTTGGAAACCATAAATTTATTTGAAATGTGACACCACTGAGGAAAATGTCGAATTTTTCGCATTTTTTTAACCTCCCCAGACTCACTAAGAGGTGGGAAAATGTCTCTTTTTCTTATTAAGGGATATTTAGCTTTAGCAAGTTGCAGAGGAATTTGTTGCATCATCGCATGGAAGTTTTCCTCTTACAACAGACACTTAAGGGAAAGTAGACGTTGGCGATTACAATCCTTTCTGACACAACAACAAAGGAAAATTATTCATCCTGAAGAACAACTGCGGTGGCCCTGTGAGGACGGGAGTTTCCATTACGGGGGGGGGGGGGCCCCGAAACAAAAGCCTGGCGTGGAAATGGAAACTGCACAACAAAAGCTGGAAATGGATAGGAGAACATGTGCGGCAGGAAGCTGAAAGAGCTGAGCTTAGACGGAGCTGAATCCATTTAAATATTGCGCGCGAATGCGCGCGCACACACACACACACACACACACACACACACACACACACACACACAAAGCATTTCGGTGCCCTCATATCACACCAGCTGCCTTGAAATGGAAGGCCATAGGTTTGAGTCCCCTTCAGCAACGCACTTACCCTCAATACAGTAAATATTACCTTACGTTATAATTTGCTTTTGTTAGTTAAATGAATAAACATTCATTCCTTCATCATATATAACTTTCATTCGATGCAGGGCTGTGGTTGTCTGGAGCGTGTATTATTATTATTATTATTATTATTATTATGATTATTATTATTATTACATACCATTAGCAGGGGGGTCACTCACCTGTTCAACAGCACCAGCAATACTCATGTACTGAATGCGCCACTTTAATGGTAAAGCAGTTTGGTGGTTATAGGTTATTACTTTGTACCTTTCCTGTCTACCTGGGCAGCGCCGGGTAACTCGGTTAGTAACAGTACTAATAAAAAAATCATCCCTTTCATTTTTGGCGGCGCGCTACTGAGCCACCTGCTCAGCAATGTCCCGCAGAACCGGACTTAATGACTTGCTTGGCTTTAATGAGCGGAAGCAGAGGTGCCAGATGTGCTTCTGCTCCAGGACTGCATTCCTCTGGCGCACTGATGCGAACGCGGGGGAGCGCGGCCCGGTCCGCAGCCTCTCTCCGCGTTGCTCAAGATCGTGATGAAATTTACAGTAATAGCACCAACCCCCCTACCCCCCCGGAATGAAAATGAAAGAGATGGGCGTTTGTTTGTCCAGCGGCCGAGGACTGTCAAAACAGATGGTTTATGGATGCAATAGCTACGAGCCAGCATGACAGGAGACAGGGGCTTGCTGAATGAAGGAAAATAGCTGTGGTGAGACGTTCTCCCTGGCTCTCCTCTGCCTGCAGTGGAAGAGGAAGCGCTTATCTTTGGGGATGGATGTGCCTGTCACCACGAGATGCTGACCAGCTGGAGGTCGCGCTCTAATGGGAAACGCTTTATCTCTCCTGTAGATACACACGCCATGTTTTTCTTCTCCTGTGTTGATTCCCGCCACATTTGGGCTGTTGCCATAGGGACACTTAACATATATGTGAAACTGCTAACGCCAGATATTCTGCCCCGATTCTTCTGAGTGACACCCCCTCGCTTTCAAGTTGGCACATGCTGAAGCCCCTTATATATGGGGATGGGTGGAGATAAATAACTTTAACCCTTTTCTGAAACCGGACAGATTCCGGCCACGTTGTCCGGTTTGGTGACATCATCTGGAACCGACTCCTTGTTCCTTGAGGGTTTGGCATCAGTGTTGAAGACACACAAGTGCAGGCTGCTCTGCTTGGACCGAGTGTGTTGAAGCAGCCAAAAGCAGGCAGCTGTGTGGGAGGCAATGGGGCCCCTTGTCCAGAAGGGACAATGCCAGCGTTGAACACCAGGTCTCGCTCAGAGCTCCAGATACAGGGAGTCACCGAGTCGAGCTCTCGAACCCAACAGCCCCGAACCGGTCGCTCTGCGCGACAGGCACGATGCTGGTGTGGCGGCTGATCTGTCTCCACCTCTGGTTGGTGACCTCTGTCCACGAAACCTGGACAGCACCTGATTTCTCAGGTGAGTGACGGGAACGAACATCTCCAAGCGCTTTGCTCGAATGGGTGGGAAACGAGGGCGGGATGCTGAGATTCTCCGGACTAATATGAAGGCCTCGAATGGACTGTTTGCTTCTTGAGGTATTTCTCTGTCCCAGAAATACATCAGTTGGGATTGAACTACTTCACAAGAGCTGTAGCAGTGAGGAAACTGCGCATTGACACCGCATGGAACATAGTAGACTAGGAGGTCACACCGTGGACTGCAGCAGAAAGTCCGGAAGTCCAAACCCATTCCTGTTTCTCTAGCTGTTCCACCACAGGTTGCCTTGCTTGGGTTTATACCTCAGTGACCTTAACTGAACCTGTTCATGCTTAGATCTCGATAACCGCCTGTTAACGTCGAGTTTCACAGGTACAGTTTTACTGCGTGAACATGCGAAGACGGCCTGGTAAACATTGTGCCTGCAGGTGGTGTGAAGCCAGGTGAAGCGCGTGGAAATTGTTCCTTCCTCGGTGCGTGAAATTCAGTACAATTTTGTAGGCTCTTTACCTTAAAGAGGGACCAACTGGAGCAGCGCAAAGTTCAACTGAGGACTGAACTGTCTGGTCTGACAAAGATGAAGGAGCCATTGTCCTTTTTCAGTGTTTACCAGAAACAGCACCGGACCGAATGTGAGCTAAAGAGACCAGCAACGTTCCAGCTGCACAGACCTCAGCGCAGATGTAATCTGATCTGTCTAGACTGGCTGCTTTTTGGACAGATTACCATCTCTGCTGGTGTTTCGCTTCTGAGGGACGAGGGCCACCATGTCCATTAAAGGACATAGCAGGGCAATAATAGCTCATTGTGTGCAGGCGCCTGGCACAGCCTCTCTGGAGGTTCTTTCTCCTGTGTGGGGTGGTGTCTGGTGGTTTGTCCAGCCATCAGCAGTGTAGGGTAGGAGAGCTTGTTGCACCAACAAGGTGGAGAAGAAACCCATCTGCCTGCTGCCACGGACCTACTGTCAATCAGTCACAACCTCCGCCTGTTGATGTCCACCAGTCATTGTTTGGTACCTTGTAGTTTCTACATGTCCAGGTGATAAACATTGCCAGCAGCACTAACTCAAACTCCCATCATGCTCCTCTTCAATGGACTACCGCTAACTACTTGGAGACTCATGGCTGGAGAAGACATTTTTACAACTGGACCCCCTTCCTGATGTCAACCCTCACCATTTACACCAGGCTTGGTACAGCGTGATGAACCCATACGAAGAAGTGCCTGCAGTCGTGAAGAGCAGGAACCTGGCAGCTGCAGATATGCAAGATGAAGAGCGTTGGAGATGCCGGATTTGGAGGAAAACAGGCAGCTTGGGTTCTCCTGGAAAAATGCTGTAAAATCAATAACAATGATGATGGCTTGGAGATTCCCGGAAAAAATATAATTATATGGAATTTGTGCATGAGCTCTGGGGATGGTGTGTCGGAGCGCGGAGGGCGGAGATGTCAGAGCACGGAGGGCCGAGGCGTTTTATTTATTTGTTTGTTTGGTTTTGCTGATGGGCGCAGGGGACACAAAGCCACTCTTTACATGGGGCTTTCGAAAGGCCAAGAGACGCCCATGTGATTCAGGACTGCCGCGGTCTGGCGAGTGTCACCTCCTTCAGAACACTTTCTCCTCCAGGGGAGGCGCCGCTGACGTGGGCTTCTCTCGGCCGCCGACCAGCGACTCTGGTTTTCCCAAACATTTCCTGAAACTGTTTTCACTCATTTTTCCTGACATTTTCAAAACTCTAAACACCCAAATTAATGAACTTTCCGGTCAAAATGTCTGCTGAGACTAATGAGGAACGTGCTACCTTCTTTATATACGAAATAGAGCCTTCAAACGGCACCCAGCTGGATACGAGTTAGACGCTAAGGAGAAAAACGGGTTGGTCGCCCACAAGGTGCTGCCCGCTTTTAGATAAAATGGAATTTGTGCTGAAACAGAAAAATTCATGTACATACTTTTATGTGAACTTTAACCTGCAAACCCTGCACCTCCCCAGATTTTGAGGTTGAATCACAATATTTGTTGCACTGCTACTTATTTCCAGCATTTGTTTTTTTTTTTTTTATTGGACAATATTGAAATGTTCAGAATGTTTTTACTTTTCAATCCATCCAGTTGTTATGGATATTAGGGTGTGGAAGATTGTTGTGCAAAATATAAACATAAATCAAAATTAAATTAGAAAACCCACAAAGTTTATAATTCAGCACTTATCCCCTTATCAGACAACAAAATTACTATTTTGGAGAGGCATGGCGGGGGGGTGGGGCAAAAATGTCCCCCCACAGACACTGAGGATTAACAACGGTCCTTTTTTAATAAAGTGGCTGCAGTGTGCACCGGGTCCCGAACACTGATATTCATTTCGCAAGGAAGTAATAGCTAGAAATACTTTGGATGTTTGGAAACCATTTTAATCTGCCTCCTTGGCAACACCAAGCAGGGAGATTCTTCACACATGATTCACAGACTATTGCTGTGTGAGGATGTCGGGCTCTTGGTGTAAAAAAAAAAAATCAAACACTCTAGAACTCAAGGAACGTTTGTTTTTGGATGGTTTATCTGGCTGTAGAAGCTGGTTTCATCCACCATAACAGACCTCCTACGAAACATCCGGAGAACAGATTTCTGGTTCAGTAATAAACAGTAACTTGGAGATCTGATCACCTACAGGGACATGTTTGTACGCTACAGATAAGGGCTAGTTCTGAATTAAGAGTCAAAGTGGGTCTGGGTGACACCTGTGACATGTAGACGCTGGTGTGAGAACTTCTCCATCATCTCCACCTCAGCCTACCTGCACAGGATCCTGCGGAACCACACTGGCCATGCCTGTGACGGCGACACCCTCTCCGTCACCTGTCCTTCCAAAACCGCCGTGGCCGTCCTCTCGGCCTTCTATGGGCGGCGCGTGCCAAGCAAGAACTTGTGTCCTGCACCTAACATGAGCACGGCAGAGGAGAGCACTGACTGCACGTCCTCTATTGCAGTCCAGGTAATGTGGGCAAAACTACTTGTTACAGGTATTGTAAAAAGAAGAAGGTTCTTGGTGAACGAACCTGTTGATTTCAGCAAACTGAGCAGAAGGGCTTCCAAAACTGGGCACCGCAGCTGTCCTATGAGGAGAGGTTTTTGTGTAATAAAGCAAAATGTTTTGGCTGGAACAAAAGGAACAGCATTCCGATTAAAACTCGACGGGGGGCGTGTGGTATCTGCGCAGGGCCTGGAGCCATGGGCAGATGCGTTGCGCTTCATTCCTGCGCTCGGCATTTTGTTTTTGTACACCGACAGAAAGTGATGGACGAGTGCCAGGACCGACAAGCCTGCCGCATCCCGGTCATCAGCCACGTGTTTGGCCCGGACCCCTGTCCCGGAACCAGCAAGTACCTCATTGTATCCTACAAGTGCCGCCCAGGTGAGGCTGAAGGAGTGTTAAAACACGTGTTTATATATAACGTCATAATCCATCCCTCATCTTTACTCCATCCTGGTCGCAGGGGGTCTGGAACCTACCCAGGAGTCACTGAGCACTTGGCAAAAAAATTGCCACTCCGACATAATGCGATAACGTACATGATAAACATCAGCAATCGAACCCACATCCAAATATTCACCCCCTGCCACTAAAAACACTGCTTAGGTCAAGAATAAAAAATCCTTCATTATCACCCTTATATAGCAGCTCCACAAGGGACACGAAATGAGGTTCTTTGGGTCCTCGGTGCACACAGCAGGGGATAAACAATGAAAATGTAATTGATGTACAGTACTGTGCAAAAGTCTTAGGCACGTGTGGGAAAAATGCTATAAAGCGAAGATGGTTCCAAAAATAATGCCATGAATACTTATTAATCAATAAACCTTCTAAAAAGTGCAGTAGACAAAACAAAACCTCAATCAGATCAATATTTGGTGGGACCACCCTTTGTCTTTAAAACAGCATCAATTCTCTTATGCAAACTTGATGCAGTTTAAGGTAGAGGTCGGTAGGTTCTTCCAAACATTTTGAGGAACTGGCCACAGTTCTTCTGCACACTTTGACTGTCTCTGCATGTCCTCCCAGACTGACCTGATCATGTTGAGATCGGTGCTCTGTGGGGACCAGACCATCTGTTGCAGGATTCCTTCTTTCTGCTCAACATAGCTGTGTATGACTGAGATTGGGTGTTTGAGGTCATTCTCAGGCTGCACAATGAATTTGGGACCAACCAGAAACCCCCCTGATGGTCGATAAGAATCTACCTGTACTTCTCGACACACATTCAAGTTGCATGTCTAACACTTTTGCACAGTACTGTAGATAAATTAAAGACTAGTAAATATAAGATAACAAAACAAGGTAGATAAATGCATCACCTGTGCTTCCGAAGCTGCTGGAGCAGTTGTATATATAGTTATGCAAACACAATATTTAAGACACGAATACTGCAGGGACAGTGACAATTATATGATCTGTTTCAGATTCTTTCAGCCGGAAGGAGGGCATGTAGTTTTCACTCACTGACTGGCAGTTGTTTATGGGAAACCGCTGCAGGTCCTGAACTTGCACTGCTGTCGCTGCAGAGCTCAAGAGCCTCTTTCAGGAAGGTCGCTTGAGTGTCTGCTGCGCTGTAAACATGTTCTAGCAGCTGCTTCCTTTGGCACTAGAGAACCACCAGAGCAAACTGGTGTGCGAGAACGAGAGGCTGCGTCTGGCCTGCAGGAACCACACGGTGCTGGCCATCTACTCAGCCACGTTTGGTCACCAGCCGCACGGAAGCGATCACTGCCCCCAGGAGCACCCCAGCACACCGGACATAGGCAAGCAGCGCCCTGGACAAAGTAGGATGGGGGGGGGGGGGTCATGACCTCTTCCTGGTAACAGTGTCCATTCCTGGATTTATTTCTGGAGGTTTTTGGTTCCACCTCATCACTTAGCTGAGTTATTGGTCTCTGTGCTGACAGCGGGGTAAAGCCCCCTGGAAAACCGCCCCATGACCTCAGCCTTTCTAGTGATGCTGTAAGGGGTAGCAACACGGTGTTGTTCTCGTCTGTGGACACCTAGTGGAAATCTAGAGCAACTGTGAATATGAATTATGAACATAGTCAGACTGCTGACACACGAGAAGTTTATAGAACACAGTACATGTACAGTCCTGCATATGGTTTGTCAAATAGCAGGAATGTGAGGAGCATACAAATAAATTATTCTGAGCTGTCTTAGCTTATTGTTTGCACACAGTAGGGGTTGTGACCCCCCCTCCTTGTCCTGCATGTGAACCTCAAGTGCACCTGGAAAAGCACGAGGGAAAAGTTGGTAAAACGGTATAAAAATGATAAATAAAAGGATCAAAGTGCCAGCCTGAGTGTCTTTCAGAGTGCCTGTCCCCGTCTGCGCTGAGGAGAGTGTCCCGCAGGTGTCACGGCAGGACCAACTGCTCCCTGCTGGCCACCACGCAGGGCTTTGGGGACCCCTGCTTCCCTGGGGTGAGGAAGCACCTGAGGGTGTCCTTCACCTGCGGTGAGTGACGTGCGGCACCGGGGGCGGCCGGGCTCAGTGGGGACAGTGATGCTGACCTTGCAGGACACCTGGATGGAAAGTCCCCACAGAGAAATAACCATAATTACAGCAAACAATGAGTAGCAGGCAAAGAAATAAACTTCTGACACAGGGGTGCTAAGAGGGAAACTCTTTGTAAACGCGAGAAAGGTGTTTAACCAGAACATCACTAGAGGACACACACCTGGAAAACTATACACAGTAGTGAGAAAACTGCTGCCTCATGAAGGTACAGTCTCACCTGTCATTATCTGGACAGTCTTGCCACCTTCTGTCGCCCATATGCGTCCAACATAAAAGAACATATATTTAAATAATTTTGCCTGCTGTAGCTGAAGCTACACAGAACAACTGTGTCCTGTTAAGTCAGACCTAAAACTGCACGTAACACTACAGACAACGGACTGAATGCGACCGAGTGAGACGTGAGTAGCGGTGTGTGCAGGCGGGCGGTCGGAAGACACTAGTCTGCATCAGATGGTTACTGTGGCATCAGAGGCCACTGTTAGCGGTGAGCGGCACCATAATGGGGTAGAACTGCACAGGCGGTGACATGTTCCATATGTGGCGGGAGGAGAGGTGAAGTGACGGCTTTTCAGCGTAAACACCATGAAGGGAAATCAGCCTGTGGTGAGATGTGAGGTTGGTGAAATAACAGGGGGGAAGACAATAGAGGAAGAGCGTATCTGGTAAGCAATAAAAAAATGTCACACATTCATATTTGACAATCCAGCAGATACTTGACCCAGGCATTTAGTGCCTATTGTTCTGATTAAGTTGAAAGGATAAGTGTTACCTTGCAGTATGAGTGATGGTGACCTCTTACTCCTTGTCTTATTCAGTGCCAAGGTATCTTTTGGAGGATGTTGGCCGGGGGTCTACGGACCCTTTCTCGATCGCCGACTACACACATGGTAACGTCTACCGGTCCACTAATCCATTTCCTCGCTTTTACTGAACGCAACAAGCTTCTCTAGTGATACTCTAGAAGTGTTTTATTCCACATTTACTTGCATGTGGGCAAGTAAATGAACAAAAATACCATATGAGGGAGGTATGAGTCAGCCGGGGGGTGGGCGAGCATTTCTCAGTGCTCAAATGCACAGTCCCTCCTCTCTGGGGACACGGTAGCAGACTGAGCTGCTATGGTGGTTAAAGCTACTAAGCGGGGTCCCCTCTCCCCCCGCAGGTGGCTGGTACACCGGCCCACGTGTGTCCCGCTCACAGAGTATGGTGCTTTTGACAAACTCGCTGGAAATATTTGCCTACATACGCGGTATGTGGATGATACGAGGCCTTTGGGTTTAGAAGGCTTTAAGTGAATTTCTGTGTCTTGTCTTGTAAATCACAGAATTGGGGCATTTCTGCTGTAATTTACGGCTGATGCATCATACTCCTCTGGGAATATTTATTCGTCACGTAATAATGTACTATCTGCCCCAAACCACTGAATCATTGTTGACCTCCGCTGCTAAATTCAGCCGTTGGATGGGAACTGAACAGACTGAATGAGAGCCAGTTGCTAAGTAACCTGCATGGTTGAAGAGACAGACACCAGTCACACCTGAACATCTCTTTCCTTCTCTAGGTCTCCCGGAAAAGGTGGCACTCTACTTCGTGTCTGGGATCTGCTCTGGTCTGGTGTTCCTGCTGTGCCTATTTGGTCTCAAGTCCATCATAACACGGGACATCAAGCTCCTGTTCTCTGGCCTGAAGGATGAGCTGAAGGCCACACAGGAACCCCATCCTGAGCTCACTGAGGAGGACGATGACACGGCATCGGAGTCCTCCTTCCACAGGCTCACCCGCTCCTACCGCATGGCTGATATCTTCCCCCCCGATCTAATGATGGGTGTGGAGGGACGTGAGGAGGAAGAAGACGAACCCTTGAAGGAGCTGCCCAACGGCCACCTCTGGCTGCACCGGGATTCCAGCCCCTACGCCGTTCACAAGTTAAAATCCTCATCTGCCTGAGAACCAAACAAACCAACCAAATTCAGCAAAGTGGAGCATCAGAGACAAAACTCTTCTCCCAGGACAGGAGTGGAACGGCAACCGTCTTTCAGATGGTTCTGTAGCTGCATAACTTCCCAACTTTCATTCCTTATTTATTTTTCTTAAATCAATGACTAATGAAATGAAATTTAGGATAACCCTGAAGTGGGTTTTATTTTCATTTGTGACATATGGGCCTAACATTAAGAATTAAGATGTGAAACTGCTACGTGTTACGAACTAATGAAATAACTACGATAGGTTTTCTCCGCCACTCCATACAACGTAATTCCTTCAGAGGTACCGGTGAGATTTCTGTATTTAACTTGCATTTCATTTTAAAATAGATAAATTAAACCAAATTAATTATATTCTATTGTTCCAATAAAAATAAAGACCACCCCACAAGCTGAACCAATATTGAGAGCTGGATAAACAAGTACAGCTGTAAAAGTACTGAAAATGAATGGCAGTATTGACAGCTGTTTGCCATGATTTATTCATTCTTAAAAATATGAAACAGTAACACGGCTGCTGAACCTGACAACATAGTAGGACAGCTTCATAAAATCAACTTTGCATTCTAACAATTTCTCCAAAACACTCTTTTTGTTAGAACATCCTTATATTAGAACCGCAATGGAATGAGCCACAGGTGAACGTCAAGGCCTTGGGTTTATTCTTCACCTGGGTGGGATGGAGAAGCGCACTCGTTCACCCCAGATGACGTTATTCGTACTAAAAAACGTGTAAATAGTTCACATTTACATGAGAATTGTTGGAAAAAGCAGTCAGCCGTTACGAGGGCAGCGTGTCAGCAGTGTTGACGCGGCACCTGCGGGTCAACAAAGGTGGGCTGACTGGGGGTTAACTTGACTTTCTCTTGCGTGGCTCAGTAGTTTGGCTGCCAAACTGGAACGGCAGGGATCCTGGGCTCAATTCTGCAGAAAGAAGCCAGTTTTCCATGCTCCCGTCCCGGCTGTAACATCCTGCTGCTGCCTCCTGTAAATAAACACTGCATCATGGAAACCAGCCTTTTGTTTTCATTCCCCCACCAAAGCCAACGGTCCAGAGGGACGTTTTTACCGTGCTGGAGCCACTTTAGATATAGAACTCGAGTTTTTAATTCGTTTCTGGGCAATAAAGTGTCGCCCAGTCGATGGCAACTCTGTGCATAGTTTATAATACTATAAATAGTGCAATATCTTGAACCTTACAAATCATTGGTGATACTAAAAACTAAATGTATTACCTCATTTTCCAAAACTTCCTCTACGCCCGTGTAAGTTTATACGCGTCACGTGTTTCAGTAAGTCGTGATGTTGATAGTACCACTGCACTATATACGGTCTCGAGCGCGAAGTTTCATGTCAACAATCCTTCAATTGGCACCGTTATTATGACTGTCACGATTATTAGTCCGATTATTATTTTTTAGTTTTGGCACACGCGCTAGGTGAATTTTGCTTTTATTCATCGACGGAGAGCTGACGTCATCAAAGGCCGATGACGCTCGTCTCTGCGCCGGCTCTCTCGCGCGCTCACGATCCCGCCGTGCGCTGTGCGCCTAGGAGGCGCGAGGCGGCGCGCGCGGGCTGGCGGGCAACAGGCGCGTGCGCGTGCGCCGACAGCCGGCGTCGGTCACCGTGTGGCGGGCGGTGACACCGCGTCCGTGTCCGGGAGCGACGGAAGGGCGCAAAATGGTTCCGTTCGATCAGAGCGGGTCCCACTGTTGACCGAGAGGTTTCTGCGTGGCTGAATTAGTTGGCCGCCGCCTCCCCTGAGCAACGCGAGGAGGAGTGGCGCACGCTGTTACGGGGCAGCTGAGTGACGTGACGGGCGCAACTCGGCTTATAGGAGTTGTGTGAAAAGCGCGTCGACACCGGCCGCTGTCTGTCTTCACGGGTTGGGTCCACTCGAGGGCCGCCGTGAAGTAGCTGTCCGAACGGGGGCCGCGATGCTCCGCCGAGGAGCCGACGGGACATGATGGACTCGTTTGCGGGCTTCGGGCTGTGCGAAGACCGCTGTGTGGCCATATCCTTTGGGGGTGTGTGAGTGTCAGCGCTCCGCGGTGATGAATGACTCCGAAGACAGATAATAGTACCTTAAAGCATAATAAGAATGAGCGCAACTGTTTAGAGTTAAATCCCCCCGTTAAAGAACACGTTACCGTTGCCATGGTGCCGGGTCAGCAGCCGCCTCGCGGAGCGACCCAGATGAGAATCTCACGTCTTATTTTATGGCCGTTTCTATTAGACTGATTCAGTGTCATTAGCGTTAACATTTCCCCTGTTGTCAAAAGTTTGTTTAATACTGATTCGTGTTTTTTTTAATGGATTTTCGTATGTAGTGTAATAAATACACATTTTAATAACGCTGCAGTGAAAAAATGAATGTGGAACATAAGTTCAGGTGGGACTTCACTTGTTTTCTTGTCCACTCAGGATATACCACGAAGGATCGGGGGTTTTTTAAATTGTTTTTCTCTCATGAAGGATTTAAGAGTCAAACAATGTTGTTTTTATTTTCCCCATATTTATATTGCTTAATTGCACTTTTTATGGGTAGAATTTGAACATAGGAGTCATTACTAGCTGCCTTTACTATTAATTTAGTAAGTCACACTGAATATTAAAACAATAATAGTCAGCTAGTGAAGACATGTTGCAGTGAAAGTAGACTTGCTGATTTGTAGTTTAAAGGTGTTGACTGACATCTCAGGTGATACTGTTGACCTACGATGCAGTGTTGAAGTTTCCACAGCGGCCTGCTGTCCACGAGCAGCGACGTGTAACTCGACTGTGTTACGCCTGGCTCCTTAACCGCACGGCTCACACTGTGAAATGTCAGGAGCTGCGATCCGGGAAGAAGGAGCTGAGACTCCTGACGCTTATCGAGCGATCTGGGCAGTTTGTGTAAGTATTCACTTCTGTCCAATTGCTGAACCACGATGGTTCTGTGAACTTTGTGGTCCAGCATCAGTTTTTTACATTATTCTCTTTTGTCAAATCTGTTTATTTTCAATCAGCATCTGACCGGATTATTTTTCTTCCCTTTTGTCAGAATGAGCTCTTTCAGTTGCCACCTATTGTACCTGGAAGCCTCCAGGGCTGGGTGTGATCCTGTATACCTCATTCCAAGCCTGCTGCTTTCTTTACACACAGTCACATGGTACCATGTATATGAAAGCTTGTAGTCACTGGAGAAGCGATGTCCTGGTTTTTTGGAGTTGGCCACCCACAGACACTAGATAGACCCAGTCGCCTTAAAACCAAATCAGCCACGGGGGAATGATAACCTTTTACATTCTGAAAATGCAGAATGGTTGTTGAAGATGAGTAAAGAACACTGTATGTACTCCACCCACATCCCTTTTCAGTTCTGCTTAAAGGAAATTATGTACATTGCCTTATCTTGAAGTTACGAAATACAGCTTTCCTGTTTAAGTTGCAAACACCTACAAGGCTCCTTTTCATGATTTCGTTGTGTCAGCTTATAATTTTACCTTCATTCTGCAGGCAAACAACATTTGCCTACAGTTTAACACATTGTTGATGGAACACAGGAATTTTCATCTGTTGCAGTGATATTTAAGTGTCACACGGTACGGGGCTGCACATCCAGTATACAGGGACTGTGGGCCACAGTGTTACCCTCTGCATCAACGTGACCCTCTCACTTAGATTACATGAGGGAGGAGGTACTGTTTTAGTTTTCACACAGTTTACAAGGTCTACAGCACCTTACAGCTCAAACATATGTTTTTAGTTAATTCTGACAGGAGACTAGATGAGCGTCTGTCCTGCAGTAAATTTAATGGATTATAAACTTGCCATTGTGGTGTAGTTTAAGTTTAATTGGAGCATTCAGTTTATTACCTAATGGTAATGTCACAATGAGTGAAAATCATTTCTGTTATCTTTTTATAATAAAATCACACTCGTCTTTTTTCCACGTCTCTCGAAAAAGTCTGATGCCCACGTGAGGGCATTGCGGTGGTGGAGGTTGTGAGGATCAAAAACATGAGGGGCTGCTGTGGTTGTGAGCAGCTCCTGAGTTCCAGTAGTCATCTCTGTATCCTGCGGCCGTGCCCGAGTTGTAATGGGACTCACATGCGTACAGCCCAATAAACCCATTAAAACTGTTCAAGAATTGGGAGGACCCACAGATTATTTTAAGTAACAGATTCAGCTTTTTCCTGCTGCTCTAATGGCTGTTTTTTTTCAGGGTGAGGTATGGCAATGGGGGGGGGTGCAGCACGCTTAATATCCATTTTGGGCCTTTTTATGCCACTGTGTTAGTCACACAGTTTCGTCACTCTCTTGGTACTCTGTGACACCTGATTCAGTGACAAACTGGTGTCACTTTAATTTTTGTTTGTTCTGTGGTGGCACAGTCAGTAGCGCTGCTGCCTCATAGCTCCTAGGTTATCTGGGCATTGTTCTGACGCCAGCTTAGTCTGCGTGGAGTCTGCATGTTCTCCCCTGCGGAGTGATCTGGTTTCCTCCCACAGTCCAGCGATGTGTTTCAGGTTCATTGGTTACAATCAAATAGTGTTAAGGTGTGATTGACTCTGTGTGTCCATGTGGGGCTGCTGTGTGATGGACTGGCATCCTGACCAGGGTGTATTCTCCAGACCACCATGACCCTGACCAGGACAAGCGATTAAAGATGATGGCTGGGTGGAGATTTTTCTAGGTTTGCCTTTTGACCACTTGTCTGACATTGGTTGATATTTTGGTTTAAATCCACTATATTTCATGGTTTTCCATCTCTTTGTATAGCAGGACAATTTCCAGATGACCTCTCTGATCATTAATACAGACCTAAGTTTAGCAAATATTCCCCCTGTTCATTTCATTTGCAGTAAGGAAGTACAGACACAATGCTGACCTGTGCACTTTTGTTGGACATTGACCTTCATTAAACTTCATTGTTTGTCTTCCCATTCATTCACTTTCATGTCCAAAAGCAGAATAGTGTCATATCCGCAGTCCAATACACATGAGGGGTTATCACAAGCTAATGTTTTTATTGTAATAACCTTTAACAATGGCAGGAATATCACGGTAAAACTAGAAGAATCTGTCTTTTAATGTACATTTCCATGTATTCGGCCGAAGTCCTATATTTTGACTTATTGTAGGGTTGGTTTTTCTCTTCTGCCAGGCTTGGTGTTTTGGCCAACCCAGATGCAGTGGTGACCAGCCCCGTGCCTCAGTTATCTATTCCCATCGACAAACACTTCCACATGGTCCGAGGTAGGTACTGCTAATCCCCTGCATGAGATTCTCCGCTGTTGGGCTTATAGTTATCCAGAACAATTTAGAGTACGTGCTTCATTTAGTGGTGATGGAGCTTCAGGACAATAAAATGAACTTTGATGGTAATTTGACACCCTCACATTAGGAATTAGCCTAACATATTAACCCCGTTGTTAGAGGTATGAGTGTAGTGACTTATTAAAGGCTGAGACCTGGAGAAGTCTTATTTAAAAGAATGGATCCGTTAGTACCACATGCACAAAGGAATTTTTTCCTGTTGTGCTTTGGTGCTACGTAATCACATTCGGTTTCCGGACATTAACTGTTCTCAGAGTTGCCAATCGTGAATAAGTACTTTTATGGATGTAGACCTTTGAGCTGTGGAAATTTTTGCTAATCTCTCGCTAATTAAACTTTTGTTCCAGAAGCCGATGAGGCTTTTCTTATTGACATGTCCACTGGCTGTAAGTAGTTATGTGTTTTTGGAATGCTCTGACCATGACAATAGAAATAAATATCGCATTGTGTCATGCCGAGGGTGCCGGCTCTTCTGGAGCCTCATGGTTGTACTCTGACACAAAATGGCAGACGACTTTCAAAAAGTCGATACGTAATTTAAAATGCTCACTTGTTAACTGATAAGTCACGATGATTTGTGAACATTGTTACAGTAACTGTACAAAGGCATAAACTCATGTTTATCCATAACCCTCGATTCATGACGTTTTGTTTATTTGAGCATAGTTTGTTGAACAGGTAGACGTTAGCTTTGGCTAGAAAGGCCTGCATTATGCCCTGTCTGTATGTGACACACCGTGCTTTCCAAGTAAATGGAGGTGTTAAGCTGCCATTTGTGGTTCTTTGCCCCTCTCTCTCAGCCACTGTGCGGGTGCGGGTGCAAGGAGAGAAGTCACCCGAACTGCTGCTGGAGTTGCAGGATGATGAGCGAAGTCACTCCTTTTTGGCGCAGGTGAAGAAGGCCAAGTTGCAAGGTGCGGCGCTGGCATGCTCATGGGAAAGAGTGGCTCATTGGTGTCAAAGATCAAGCTGAAAACAAGTCTTTCTTGTTTAGTGGAAGTCATTCCTTGTTTCCTTTCTAATGTAACCCTACCACATTTATGAGTTAAGAGTAGTGAGGCCATGGGGTTAGAAATGGAGCAGCATGCCTCCATTATGTCAGTCACCCACCCTTATACTCCTGCTGTTGCAGCTGTTTTTGTTCCTCCAGGTTGTTTGTTAACCTTTATCTACAGTTTTATTTGCTTTTTGAAAGGTTGGCCAAATGCCCGTTCCACAGTGAAAACTACTGGGTTCCAGCAAGGGCAGAGCCCTGTGCTTGGCCACATTTTGCTGTTTGTGCCTGCGATCGGTCTGATAATTCGATCGAGAGGGTTTTTGTCTTGCTAGTCTGCACCATTTGTTAGTCAATCGCTAGCCAGCCACTCTGCTGTTGTGAAGCAAGTTGTCACAAATATTACACTGTTAGTGTTTACTGCTTCTTGTTTATTTGAACAAATAATTCATAAAATATTTTTCTGGCATAGTACGGGTGTCTCAAAACTCCTCGGTTGTCGGTTAAAATGTAGCTCAGTCTGTGTGAATGTTGCACGTTCACCCCGTGTTTGGGTGGATTTCCTCCGGCTGCTCATTTCCTCCCGCAATCTAAAGATATGTTTCAGCCAAACTTATGACTCTAAATTGGTCTTTGCATGCGTGTCTGTGTGTGTGTTAAGTGTTACAAATGGCATATGTTATGTCACTCTTACTTACCTTGAAAAAAATTCTACCCTGCAAACGTTTCCGTTCTGTGATCCAGTGTCGTCTGGACATTTCACTTTTTGTGAAATGCATCATGAAATTTTAAATTGAATTCTGGGTCAGATCTAAACATCAGTGTGATGGCAAATAATATTTATTTAAACAATTTTTAGCCAATGCAGATATGATTCCGGTATCACCTTGCGTCCGTAGTGGACTGGTGCCCCATAATCCTGCCTAATGCCCTGTGTTTCTGGGATAGGTTATAGACTGCTGCTACCCTCCATTTGACAAGCAGCTGGCAATAATGGCGAAACTAATAATTCTAGATGAATGGGCCTTTCGCCATATCATTATTTATATAGCCAATAGTTTATTCCTCTTTCATGCATCTTACTCTTAATTTTTGCACTTTTAGGCAGAAATATACATTATGCAACTTAAAAAGGATATTTCGCTTCAGCCGGTTTTGTAATTTATTCCAGTTAATTTCAACATCCTTTGTTTCAGTGAAATCTAAGAACTTGATGAACAGACGGCCGCACCCTTTAGACCCTTTTCCTTCAGGCATTGACCAAGATGGCAGCCTCAAACCTGGCTCTTCGACAACAACAGTGCACCAACCTCGACCGGTTAACATCACCTCATCAAACAAGTTGAGCACAGGTATATTCCAGAGCAAGGCCCCCTGAGGTTCCTTGAAGGTCCAAACAAATATTCTGAAATTTTGCATCACTTTGCAGCAGGTCCCCAAGACCTGGTGGCTTCCCTAGCATTAGATTTTGGCTTTGAAGAACGCTTAGACCATGGCCTGAAGATAGAAGAGAAAAAGAACCACCAAAACCGGGAAGTTCCTCTTCGGGGACCAGCACCTCTGCTTCCTCCCCGGAGACCACCTCCGCTCCCTCCCTCCTCCACCACACCTTTGTCCAGACCTCTCAGAGCTCCGCCTGTGCAGACTAAAGAGGTGTTCAGGATCAGAGAGTAAGTAGACTAAAGTGGACCAGTCCCAGTTCCTGTATTTATTACTGCCCAGGAGATCTGAACTGACTCCTTTTCTGGGCATTGGCAAGCTTATTTCAAGGTCTTCCTTTTTTTTCCTCAGTGAAATCTTAACCTCCTTTCTCAGTCCCAGGCCCTCTATGGACACTACCCGGGTGCAGCAGGGTGGCATCCTTACAAATGGTACCTCAAGGTATGGTGGGCTCTCCAAGCAGGCTGGGCAGCGGGATGGCCTTATTAAACACCACCTCCTCAAGAAAGAACAAGAATATGTAGATATAAGTGACTTCAGGTGAGGTTTGTTCTGGGTAGAGGCACTTCACACTTGCCTGTCCTCTGTCAAGATGAGTGATAACCTTTGTGAAGGTCAATGCACTAAAAAAATGAAAACAATTACATATTGTCACTTCCTCTGAACTTGTAAAATCCTTATTTTTTATATTCTGTGTATAGGGACCAGGTAGGTATCTATCAAACAGGTCTAGCAGACCCGGTACCAGGAGTTCCTTTAGCACCTCCTCTTTTTGCGTTCTCTGTATGGAATGGAAGTGTACTGATACTTGTCGGTGACATTATTTTAATTGTAAAGCAGAATAACATCATCTTTCTAACTTTGCTCTGGTTTCTTCAGCAAGATCCTGATCTTGCTCCTCAAGGCATTTATACTCTGTCCCACAGATTTTTTGTGGGCACGTGGAATGTGAATGGCCAGTCCCCTGATTGCAGCCTGAGACCCTGGCTGAGTTGTGACCCTCAGCCCCCTGACATCTATGCTTTGGGGTCAGTCCTTATATGTCATGAACTTCGGAGCTGGTCGTAGTCATTATTACCATCCATACGCAGTCATTGTTCACGACTTATATTCTGTGAAATGATACCCAGCTGAATAGGATCTGCAGTTGAGGTTCTGAATGGGGTTGTTATACTGTAGACCTAAGCTGACCACAGCTCTCAATTTTTTTTTCTTGTTCTGTTTGCCAAGAACTCACTGTGATCCTTGCCAACACCAAGGCATGTGATGCTGCAATCCTAATGTCTGTGAGCCAGGCAAACAATATAAATGAGTGTACTCACAAGTGTATACGTGTTATTTATTTGACCCTTTCTAAGTGGTCATCTGACTTCGGGTTGTCTGATCTCCTAGTTTCCAAGAGCTAGACCTCAGCGTTGAGACCTTTTTTTTCAATGACTCGCCCCGGGAGCAGCAGTGGCTGGAAGCTGTGGAACAGGCACTTCACGACAAGGCCAAATACGTACTGGTAGGCAGAACTGGCATGTTGGTGTTTATCTGCTGAAATACCGAAAAACTTGTCTCCGGCTATAGTACCCCTGAGCAAATTGCTTACCCTTAATTGATACAGTAGAACCAAGCTGTTTAAAATAAGTCCTTGTAACCACTAGGTCAGCTAAATGAGTAAATAATAATGCTAGGAAATATTTAGCGTGACGTTATAGCAGTACTGTTGATCTGTAAAGGCAACGTTGGAAAAACCGCCGCTAAAGTAACAGTAATGAGAGTGACGCTGTTTCTGCAGGTCCGGATGGTCCGACTGGTAGGCATGATGCTGGTGGTATTTGTGAACAAGAAGCATGAGGGTCACATCCAGGATGTGGCTGCAGAGACTGTGGGAACGGGCATCGTTGGCAAAATGGTACTTACTATTCCACTTGCTTTATGAAAGATTTTCTTTTGATCTTCTGTTGATAGGATCTAACGGAATCGCAGATTTTATTTGTCCTTTTCACCTTCACTGCCGACCCCCTCTCACAGCCATGCCGTCCCTTGGACGTTTCTTCCAGGGCAACAAGGGAGGCGTGGCCGTGCGTTTTGTCTTCCACAACACGAGCTTCTGCTTTGTCAATTCTCACCTGGCTGCCCATGTGGATGATTTTGAGCGCCGCAACCAGGACTATAGGGACATCTGTGCCCGCATGAGCTTTCATCTGCCACGCCGCACTCCCTTCAATATCAACAAGCACGAGTGGGTCCCCCGCTTACATTCCTGCATCATTAGTTTTTATTTTATTATGATAAAAATAACTTGATGTCCTTCGTGGCCCAATAAGCTTTTTGCCCTACTACACCACCTGTTATTTACTACTGTGGCTGGTCTCCGCACCTCTTCATTCCATTTTCCGTTCTTTCTTGTACAGTGTAATCATCTGGCTGGGTGATTTAAACTATCGCCTCTGCTTGTATGATGCTTATGAAGTCAAAAAGCTCATTTCTCAAAAGCAGCTGAAGAAACTTCAGGAATATGATCAGGTGAGCTTCCAGGTAGTGGCCCCAGGTCCACTAGGATTTGTGGAAACTTCTTCATCTGATCTTATGTTTTCACAAATTTAGAAACCACAGTTTGGATGAGAGGTTTCAACAGAGCCACATTGTTCTCTTTGTTGACAGGTCAGCTATTGAATATTGTTTTATGCAGCACAGATTTGAGTGTTTCTGTAATCTAAAACTGAGTGGGTTTTTCTTTTGTTTTTTTTTTGTTTTTTTTTTTAAAGCTCATTCAACAAAGACAAACAAGGAGAGCTTTCTCTGACTTCGTGGAAGGAGAGATAAACTTCATACCCACTTACAAGTTTGACCCAAAAACAGACCGGTGGGATTCAAGGTAGTAGTTTTGAACATAATTCGTTCTGATCCCGCTACCCTCATGGCAGAGACCACTTTGAGTATGTAGCGGCTACAGCTGTGATTTAACTCCCTTTCTGAATTCAGTTTCTACCTTTGTTGCCCTCGGTTTAAGTTAATGGTAAGAGATACTGATGTTGCTGTTTCTAACTTTGAGACGTACTGAGTATTTTTGGCACCAGTACTAAATCAAACAGAGAACGATTATACAGACACTTTCTTTTTATAAACACTTGGCACTATATTCATAAATTTTAATGACTGTTAATAGTACACGACTCTTCTATCTTGGGAAACAAATTGAGCAGGAGTGTTAGAAAATAGTATTAAATAAGCTTTCAAGCAGGTATTTCAACTGTTGGGTGCTCTTTTTAGCAAACTGTTGTAAGCACCTATACGTGCTTGTAAAAGACATATAAAATATCAAGAGGGAAGAAATAAACTTAAGATCATGTATACTTACTTGACTGGCATAGACTGTTTGAATCATCATAAAGGATTTCTTCACAAAATAGCCAAATATTTGTTTGTAAAAAGACGACGATGATCGGAGCTGAGTTGTCAACAAAAGGCAGCACACTGTACTTACACCTAGTGATAAACGTTAAAACATACTTGATGTTTGTTCCACATCCCTTTCACCTGCGCTCGACTATTTTCCTGCAGCGGTAAGTGCCGGGTCCCAGCTTGGTGTGACCGGATCCTCTGGAGGGGAAGTGGAGTGAAACAGCTACTGTACCGGAGCCACATGCAGCTGCAGACCAGTGACCACAAACCTGTCAGCGCAGTCTTTGGGATAGGGGTACGTTACGCCAGCCAGTGGAAGTGGGGACTAATGATCAACATTCGGACATAAATGATGATTTAGAATTTTTTGGGCATAATTTAATACAGGCTGATTCAGAAAGAATTGAACGCATTAATCATTTTATTACTGAGTAACTAAGTATCATCTGAATATGTAGTCTAAACCAATTTGTAAAGTAATTCTTAGTTAATCTTATGAATGTTCAATATATTGTTCATACGATAGTCACCGAGTAATACGTTTATGAACATGTTCGGCTAAATCGGTCCGTATTAAATGTCAGTGTTACAAATGCATGTTTTTTTGTCTTTGCAGTTTTTCTCATTGAATCTCCCCTCATGCAGCTGTTTTAAGATAGTAATTTTCTTGGCATCATAGTTTTTTGAACAGTGAATGTTGCTCTTGATGTAGGCAGTTCAGGGGAAACACTGAAAAGTATCCATTGATCCATCCATTTTCAGTAGCCACTTATCCAGGGGAAGGGTGGTACAGATCTAGATTCTAATGATAGGATCTAAGGCAGCTTACACCGTGACAATGTTGGGTACGGTAAGTGGCAGTCAGTTGAAACTGATTCTTTGTACTTTTTTTTTTTTTTTTGGTTAGAAGAGGGGGCAAAAGTGTTTTATCACTGTGTTGTTCTGCATGTCTTTGGACTGTGTGAAACACCATGGAAGACACAATGATCCACAGCAGGGCGCTGCACCAGAAATGCGTCGACTGTCTTGTGTGATGGTTTCACAGATAAGTAGCTCAATCTTTTTCATAGGTGAAGGTGGTGAACGAGCAACGCTACAAGCAGCTATTTGAGGAAATCATGCGCACGGTGGATAGGATGGAGAATGATTTCCTGCCTTCCTTATCTCTTACTCAGACAGATGTGAGTGCTCTATTTCTCGGGAATTTTTGGCTCATTACTGGTGGGTTCAGTAACTAGGCCAGCAGGTGTTGCACTGCTCCTGGACCAGGACTTTATTGAAGGTTTAGGTCCATAAAAGTGCATGGATGTTGAACATCTGACGAAGGTACAGAACCTGAATATAAAGTCAGTTGTATTAAAAAAGTATATATTTTTGACAGTCGGAGATCACAAACTACATTTAGTCTTTTCAGGGCAGTTTTTTCATTGACAACTGTTAACTAAGAAATGTAACTGTATGCTTCAACTTCCTGCAGTTTACCTTTGACAATGTGAGGTTCTGGCAGCCACAGCGGAACCACCTTTTCCTCACCAACGATGGCCAGGTTCCCTGCCAGTTTGCCTTCATACCCAAACCCAGGAGCTCTCATTACTGCAAGCCCTGGCTGAAAGCTGACCCTTGCGAAGGCTTCCTGGATCCCTGTGAGTATGCAGCCTCCCACTGTTGACTTTGCATCTTTTTTGCAAGTTCACGTGAGTCTCCTCCAGGTGTTTTGGTTTCCTCCCTCAGTATATCGCTGGACAGACACAGAGCTGACCTCTCAAACCACCAGAAAGTAATGGGAAGATGTGACGTTTCCTTAAATTCTCTACTGGAAAAATAAAATGGGTCACAGGTTTCTGCAAAACTGAAGAAAGAAATACAATTAGATCCAGATTTCAATTAATACAACATAGCAAAGCAAACCCAACACAAACTTTTCACCTATTTGCTATAAATTGACTGAACAAACTTTGTGTGATGCAGTTCCAACAAAATTTACAATACAGACTGAAGGTATGGAACCCATTCTGGAACAATTCTGGGATAGTCTCCAGACCCTACATGGGCAAGTGGTTATACATGTTGAAAGAATCAACACTGGCATTTAAATCCACTTTAGAACCTGTATCTTGTTTTAACAAAGGAATTTTATAATGTTGAAATAGTTTTCAAATTACTAATTTACTTCAAAATAATAATACAGCTGTTTCAGTTTATTCCAGCAGTGCATCATTTACTTAGCTTTTTTAAAATGGCAGCTTAAATACTGCTTTTGAAATTTGTTGGACTGGCACTGAAAATTCTGGCCTGATGACTTATGTTTCCTTCATGTTAGTAGATATTTGATAATTTTGTGATTAAAGAAACAGCACTTATTGCAACTATGTTAGGTGTTACTTATCTGAATAACAAAATTAACCGTCCAGCACACGTTGGCAGCATGCGGGGTTTCAAAGCCCTTGTTTGTTATCCTTGTGTGCAGCCGAGTCCCTGGAAATCCTTCTGGAAGTTCACGTCAATAAAGACGCTGTGGCTCGGCTCAACTCTGGGGAGGATACTCTGGACGACATCCTGATTCTCCACCTGGATGGTGGAAAGGACTACTTTATCACCGTCACTGGCAAATACCTGCCCAGCTGTTTCGGCACGAGCCTGGAGAAACTCTCGAAGACGAGGAAGCCCATCCGAGAAAACCACATTCCTAAACTCATTGACCTGGTGAGGTTTGAGGGCTCTACTCCTTTAACCATGCAGACAGTTGCTGAATTGGCTTGTGTGCTGTGACCTGCGTACAGCAAAGCGAAAACTCAAATACTAACACAATGACTTTTAACTTGCGGTTATAGTTACACTCAGCAGACAAATATGTTTTCTCCAGCAAGGAACTCGGGGTATTTTGGTAAGCCTGAGAGTTTTCAGTCTGAGACTCTTTCATGGGGAGGAATGTGGAACTGTCCTGTGTTGTTTTTTTTTTCTTTTAAATTTTTTTTTATGAAGGACATTCCTGAAGATGTAAGAAAGGAATCTTCCTTCCAGGAATCAGGAAATTAAAAGTGAGATAAGAATCCAGATTAGTCAGTAGTGCCTAAAAGGAGACAGGATTGCTACAGGATTCCGCTCTCTGTTGCACTTTTTGTAAGTTGTGCGTCTTAAGAAAAAATTTGGATGTGCTCCCTAAGTTTAGCGTGAACCAGTGTGAAAGTCCTGTGTTTACGATGTCAGTCCTCCTCCTTTGTAAGTGCTAAGTGTAATCCGTCCCCACTAGTGTTTACATTTTGCATTTTAAGTACATGGTGGTAATATGTTCAGCGAGCCTTCTATAAGAGGGGGTCCAGAAAGTCTCTTTGGCAGGTGATTAAGGAAGTGAGAAAATTCTCTAGTGCAGCAGTTGTTTCACATTCCAGGCTGCAGTTATTTGCTTGCATCTGATTTTCAGTGGCGGTGTGATACTTTATAACCCTCTAATCCTCCGTTTACCACGATGCTTTGAATGTTCAGGTTAGAATTGCTACAGTCCATGAAGAAAGCTGACGTTTCTTCATTTTAATTTATTGTTAAAATCTGTTTGAATTTTGTGACATCTATAAAATCCTGTTTCCACTTGTTTCTCAGGGAGAAGAAAGTTTTAAGGAAAAGGTAAGAACCCAGCATCACATAATCGCAATGGCTGCATTCGGGGGTGTGTCTGCTGAAGGAATAAATAATACAAAAATAACGTCATGTGTACCGTTCACTAGCTGCCGGTTCACTGCACAGTAGCTGTGTTCCATTGGTTAAGAAGTGAGGCAAAGTATGCCCTAGATGGGATGCGATTCCTTCACAAGGCTATAAATAGTTTAAAGTAATATAATATAATTGTCCTGGAAAGCCCCACCTAATGAGTTAGTATTGATTTTTTTTTTCCCCAGAAAATAATAATGGCATTTAAGGGTTTTTGGTGTGACCTTCAGACTTTTTTGTTTGTGTGACGTCCCAAACAGTTTTTAGTGTTGGTCATGGTGTGGTTGTTAGTCACCCTGTGCTCACAACTCCCTGTACTGCCTACACCCACCCACAGCACATGCTCTTCCTCTCATTTGTCAGTATCTCATGTTACATTCAGTATATCATTTTAATTTGTCTTGCTGGCTTAAAAATGAAAATGATCTTTTTTTTTTTTTTTTTTGTCTTATGGACAGACTTGGTTGCGCTTCCTGGAGATGGAAGGGGCAGGTACTGAAGGTGCGCCCTTGAGGATGCCCAAAGAAATATGGCTGCTGATCGACCACCTGCTCACAAAGGCCTCCCGACAGGTGAGTCCTAACAAGGCTGTTAAACCCTCCTGCTAACTGTAGTGAAAGGAGAGAGCAACTTGTTTAGTTTCTAACCTTCCCGTCATTGATGGTCACGCCTTACTTTCAGGAGGGCCTTTTCCAAAATCCAGGCTTGCAGGACGAGGTGGATGCTATTATTGACTGCCTGGACACGAGTATTCCTTACACCATACGTATCCTTCTCACGTGTTCTTTCTAGATGGTGATGTTGAACCAGTTCTCACTAAACTGGTTGCTTGAACTTTAATGAAATGTTATGTCACATTAGCAACCTCTTATTGACTGTGTTTATACGTGTAACATGGTGCCATGTTACTGCCTGTCATTTCTGCGCTTTCGGCACCATAAAACAGTGTAAGCAGAGAAAGGACAGCAACTTGGACAAAGTATTCACTGGTCAGTTTTGCATCTCAGGTATAATAATACACACGTCCCTCTATTTATTCACTTGGCAATTTTAGTAATAGTTTTTGATGTAAGTAATATAATAAACAACCCCCTTATCCCCTTCTTTCTTGAGCCTAATTTTATTTTGAAAAATGCACCACTAGACATAGAAGGTCTGAAGCTTGAATGCTCAGAGAAGGGTGGGCTGGGTTTATAACAAGATACAGGGTTTGATTTAAAAATGTCTTTTTTTTTTTTTTTTTGTCCTTGAGGTATTGAGTTTTGGCTGGCTGTCAAAAAGTCGGACGTAAACGAATTCCCCAAACAGACTGCACTTACTGCGCTCCATCCATCAAAGTGCTGTGGTCCTTTGAACACCAGGGTTCATGTAGCCATGTGTAAATGTTTTGGCAAGAAGCCTCTCCTCTCTCATTGCACTGTCCACCTGTAAACTACTAAATCACTCTGCTCTCTGAGCCTCCGACCTCCTCTTTTTTTTTTTTTTTTCCTTCTCGATCCCCAAACTGATTTTTTTTTTTTTCCCCAGTTTCTCTTTGCCTGCTTGGATATGTTATGTATCACAGATGTTTGTTTTCCTTACGTCTTATCCCCCCACTCAATCTTTTAATTTGGATGCATTTGTCTTCCTCAGCCACTCCGTCTCTCTCCTTTCCTCTTTCCGTTTCTCTGCCTGTTTCTCCTGTTTCCTCCCTCTCTCTAAAGGTGCTGTGATGCGGTTTCTACCCTGCCTGGGTGCCCACAGGTGGAAACCTGTGCCTCCCCTCCTCCTCCCTACATCGAGCCGCTCCGTTTTCTTAGCCTGTTTCTCCCTGACTGATGTATGCCAGCTGGCTGCCATGACTCTGTGGCAGAGGCCCTGCTGATCTTCTTGGAGGTGCTGCCGGAGCCAGTGGTGTGCTACAGGCTGTACCAGCAATGCCTGGACTCTGCCCACGACAGCCGCCTCTGCCGACAGGTGCCTCGCAGGGTCCAGCACCGCTGTTGACTAGATTATGTAGTAATTTTACACACATTCTTAGACACTTTGCTGTCATCACCTACCATTGACCCATATTAAATATTACTTTTCAAGCCTCTTAAGTAGTAAAACCCACCATGAGCTTGTTTGGTATCTAAAGATGCTGGAACTCACGCCAGTTATTTTGGGGGACACTTGAAATTGGTGTACGTCTGATTTTTTTTTTTTTTTTTTGCTCATGTTCCTCCTGTGTCCTCTTGCAGGTTGTCTCTCAGCTGCCAGGACCCCATGGCGAAGTGTTCCGTTACCTGATGACCTTTCTGAAAGAGCTGCTGAAACAACGTCACAGCAACCATCTCAACGCTAACTTCATTGGTACATTTCCATGTTCTACTTCTCACGATTTACCTGCATGCTTCTTTGTTAGTTCTAATGTTTTTCTTCCATCTCTCCCTTGTTGTGGTCACCCCCCCCCCCCCCTT
>UFQX01000506.1:330533-352786 GCA_900497675.1 Arapaima gigas
TTTTTTTTTTTTTTTTTTTTTCCCCCCCCCCCTTTTTTTGGGGACCCCCCCCCCCCCCTTTCCACACACACATGCGCAGCTACTCTGTTTGCCAGCTTGCTCATTCGGCCACCGCCTCTGGTGAGCAGGCAGACGCCGCAGGACCGCCAGAAAGCCACCACCTTCATCTTGGGTTTCCTTATGGGGGGCGCTGAAGAATTGTAAACATCAGCAGCCAGTTGCTAGGAATCTCCACGTGTGAAGGTTGGGCCAGTTTTGTGTGTGACTCCAGGACAGGGAAGGCCGTTTGATGGAAAGGGGCATCTCCGAGCCTCCCAGTAAATTATTAGAACGCTAAAAATGGGGGCCAGCCAAAGGTGCCCGGAAAGCACCGGGTTGATACTTCTGCTCAGAGTAACATACCTGATAGACTGTTAACCTGTTTCTCTTCCTCTCAAATGGAACTTGTGGCCTCGTGTCAAGAGTCTTGAGGCTTTGTTTAAAAAAATAGATAAAGCCACCAAAGAATAACTTTGTGCACTTTGTTGCCCAACAGCTCTTTTTCCACCTGAAACCTCATGACTTGCCAGTTTGTGGCAGCCATTGGTTTCAGCTGTTTCTTAATACATTTTATTACATGTTTCAGCATCGTTGTGTTGTCTTCCCACATGAAACTTCTGAGATAAGTCAGTTTGACGTTTGTGTGCAAGTTGAGTTGAAATAAGCTGAACAGAAGCTAAAAGCCTCTAAAAAGAGACTCTCTTTAATATGCTAGAGCTTTTGCTCTTCCTCTTTTTCTCATCTGAATGATTTGTTGCACATGTGCTGTCTGTTCCAGATGTGATGTGTGCTGTGCTGTTGCGCTTCGATGGTTGTCACTCAGCTGTGAAGTCAGCCATTTACCGCAGTGCTCTTACCTCGAGCGTTGTGTCAACATGCTGCTTGTTGTTACTCCGTCAGAATATACACTACAGATATATAATTTAATGCTTATTGTATCAACGTATTGTGGGTGGTTATTGCAAGATTTTACTGCTGTATCTGTTATTGCTCTGGTATTTTTCCTTGTTTTCTGCAGAAATTTGCTCTCTGTCGTATTTATTTGTGTGTTATTTATGTACATACCTGTTTACAGTTGGCACAGTTTACTCCTGTTGTTGTACAGTTGGTCCAGGGTTTGACACGTCAGTCCTGCGAGGCCCTGATGTTTTGGTGGGTGCGATTCGTAAGAACAGCGTTTCACGTGAAATGTCTTTTCTGCAGTGAAGCACTTGCATCATTTCCTCTACTGTGGTGTCATTGCAGGTTATTAGGAATCATTTTCAGACACGTTATTAATTAATGTCTTTGCAAGGATATCGAGAGGCGTACAAATGTACACTGGTTTCTTTAGTTTACTTCCAGTGAAATTTATCTAACCTTCTGAACCAGTTCAAATTTGGGACGCCCACAAGTGGCTTTTGTCCTGTTCAGGAGTTGCTGTGGAAAAATGCTGTCAGCTGCTGCTTTCCTTTCGTAGCGTCCACAGCGCTCGCTGACCGGGCAGCTTCATGCGGCACAGAAGCTGTATGATTCAGTGCTGCTTTTGACCCCTCCAAGTTGAGCTGTCCTTACAGGCAGGAGTTTCTCTCACTGCGTGTGGAGTCCCGGGCGGCGCCATGGTGCAGCAGGTAGCACTGGTGACAGCTCTGTCTGTGTGGAGTTTGTGGGTTTTCTCCCACAGTCCACAGACTTGTTTCAGGTGAATTGGTCACTCTAAATTGGCCATTTTGTGTGTGTGTGTGTGTGTGTGTGAGTGTGAGTGAGAGATTGTCATGGACTGGCTTCCCTGGCACACACCTTGTGCTGCTAGGATTGGCACTGGACCCCCCCAGGTGACAATGGACAGGTGGTCGGTGACAATGGACAGCCAAATAACCCCCCCCCTCCCCACCCAGTGTTGACTGTACACCAGTTTACACCCCTTTCTGATAGTGTCAATTTCTGTGGCATCTTTTGGGTCCCATCTGTGCTGATGTCCATTCTCCTGGTTCTGTAAGGTCAAGTAATGCACACTTTGACTGGTTTTGGTACTTTTAAATTTCTTTGTTATTTTAATGGAAATAAAAAAGATGTGAAAAAAAATCACTTCATGGTTTTCTTGTGTTTTTGACTACAGTTCATCTCTGACCCCCTCAAACCTGTGAAACTATGATTTTGAAATGGGATCCTTGAGAAATATGTATAAGTTATTCGTTGAATAAAAATGACAGCAGATGTCTGCATTCAGTTTGGAAGCGATCACATTCATTTCAATGTTGTCCTGTGTTGAGGTGTGTCGTGTACGTACACACACACGAGCCAGACACTGGTAACCCCCCGGTTGTGCACTTGACACTTGTTCCTGCTTCCCTGTTGCCTACATGTGTAAATCAGATCTTCATCCAAGTCATAAAAATAAAGAAAACCCAATGAAACATAACTAAATGTTACATTTTTTCATTAATTTATCAATCAAAATGGTCCAAAGTTAAATGTCTGTGGAAAAAGTATGTGAACCTCTAGGATGATCAGTGCAGTTAAGGGGGCAGTCCGCCAGTGACTGTCACCCAAGGGGGTGACAATAATGTGCGAGTCTGAACGGCCCTGAACTACTTGAACCACATAAACCCGAGTCTTCGCCGCACAGGTTTGTGGACACGTCACGCCTCCGTCAGAGGAGACTTCCGAGGACCTCGGTTATCGAGACTCATCAGGCCGGAAAAAGGTCACGAAACGCTTTGTAAAAATCCGGCACCATTTCACCCTCCCCAGCAGAGGTGGCCCAGCGATGCTCCCGCCAGCAGCAAAATCTTACTGGACCCCAGATAGAACCTTCTTACACGCAGGCGACGACAGCAGCAGGTCAACTTTTAACGCAGACGTTCCCTGTTTGCCACGCTGGTGCTTTAAGTAAACCCTGGAAACTTGGTTATCTGTTTACTGACTCACCTTCCAGAGAACAAGGAGACACAATCGTCATGGTCCACATTCGGATGACCCAACAACAGGGCTGCAACAATAAGATAAAACTCTTATCTCCAGGGATGTATGCAGGCTGGTCTTAATCTCAATAAATTCTTCTGCTTCATGTCGATTCGTGCTGGTTGTTTTCATGTTTATATATTGCATGTATTTCCATGAATAAACACCAGAGTGGGGTAATACTCACATTAGACACTAGATGGCACTGTCTGCCTTCGCTCGTGCAGCTCCTTCACCCACCCCTCTGGAGGGGCACCTGATTTTCTTGGCCGCTCCTCAAGACAGCTGTTCCTCTTGGATTGATCTTCAGGTTCAGAGATGCTGCGGCTTCGGAACAACTGCTGTGTTTATTAACACGACACAGTACATTTACAGATGCTCCAGAAGTGCTTATATTTGAGTGTTTTTTTTTTTGTCCAATTTCCTGAACATTTTCAAAAATGCGGAACAACCGGTCAACAGGGAAACAGCTGCACATGTAGGACAGAAAAGCAAACGAATTAAAACAGCCAAGATGAGATGTGTTGAAAGGAAATGAGGACTGTTTGACTCTCGCCAGCGTGATGGTGTTTAAATGTATGACGTGCTCAACATGGCTAAACCAGTAAGGTCACGTGAGGAGTGGAGACAAATCACATGGGACCGTGGCGCCAAAATCGGCTCAAACAATCCTGACGCTCTTCCGGTCTTCAGGAACAAGGGACGTCCAACTGTGCAAAGCCCTAGGATGGATTTCCGCATCAGATGGGCATGAAGTCACAACTGTCTGGGGCCGAAATATTGGTGCAGAGGACAGAGAGGAGAACCTCTGCAATGCCATTGTATGTATATAACAAAAACCTGGGTGCCCTTTCACACACACACACACAAACACACACAAGCCTCGACATTTCAGGAGCTCAACCTGCTGCCACCCAGCAGTGCTCAGAGTGGCTGGTTTCCATTCCCAGTTCAATCTATTGTTTCCAAAGGTACTGAAGGCAAAGAACCCTGTTGGATGGACTGAAAAAGAGGGTGTCTGTCTCTAAAGTTTGTCCTTCTTACATGCCTTGTGTGCCCTGTTGTCCCTCTTGGAAAAAGGCTAACCTCACCTCACGTATGGAACCTGTCACCATCTGTGCAGTTCTTTCCCGTTATGGCGCCGCTCACAGCAAACAGTGGTGTCTGATGCCACACTAACCATCTGATGCACACGGATGTCTTCTGGGTGGTTCCTGGTTTTTCAGAAATAAATGCTGTAACTGCTGCAGCTGTGGGTTCTCATATCCCTCTCACACCACCAACTTTGGCACTCAACAGATATTGCTGCTGGATAGATGTGAGCAACATAACATAGTAAGACTGTATTTATTAATTTATCTGATGATTTTCCTATGGAACAGAATAAACCGCTAAGCACCTTCATCAAACATACTGCAGCAGGAGGCGCGACTGGAACGAAAGTCCTACAAATGCAAGGAAGCAGCTGTAACTGCTGCTTCTAACCACCGTCTTCATTTGCAATGAACTGCTTCTGACAAAATGTCAGGTGGGCCCATACCAGCATCTCAAAACCTTCAACAAAACAAACATCAGGCAGTCATGACACAGTGTTGGTGAACAATGTCCGGATCCATCTTATCGTCCCAAACCCAACTCCACCTTTGTGTCTCTTCCTTCTCTGGTAGCCTGGAGATACGACTCCAGATCCAGTCCTGGATGAGGAGTGATGATTAGAGGCTGGAGAAAAGTCCTCGAGAGCTGAGCTGATGGTGCCAAATAAACTCCCTGTCTGAACTGATGAGCCAAAATATGGACTGAAAACGTCAGTTGTCTCTTTTATTAACTGCAACTTCCATTGATTTTGTTTCTTGACCTTCCACACGTCAGATTTTTTTTTTTTGGTTTGCAAGTTCATGGCACAAACAGCTAATTTCCCCTGAGCTCAGTGTTACATATAAAGTGCTGACAATCGGTGTGACAGAGTTGGCATCCAAGGTTTGATCATCGATTCAGAGTTTGGGCCCAAAGGCGTGAAGCTATTCCTTGGTCACCCTGGAACCGAACCTTTTAGCTGCCCTTAAATCACCCCTGTGGTCCAGCTTAGTGGGCAGCAGTGTGGTTGTTTATCTCAGGCTTTTCTCCTGACAAACCCAGTTATCTGTCCTCCATCAGGCCACCATGTTCTCCTCTTCTCCTCTATTGCTCCTCGTCGCCCTCCAGGACGTCCTCCTTTCCCCCGGCTTCCTCTCCTCCAGCTTGGACCACTTTAGTGTTGTTTTGGCAGCAATTGCTTCAATCCCCGTTGATTGGAATCGCGAGAAGATTATGGCAGCAACCTTGCTGCAGTGCCCTCCCACGTTCTTCTGTGCCCCCCAGGGTTGCTAATTCGAGTAGGTGTATATATGGGGCAACAGATCAGCAGCACACCACTTTAGTCCTTCTGTAGTGACCAGAAACAGTAAGATGGGGTTTGCGCTCAATGCATCTGTTCTGTTCCCTGCATGACCACGAGACGCCGACCGACCCCAACCTCCTCTGGCCGCCACACATACAAATAGTAGAAAAGAGGAGCTCTCCAGTGTGTGGACGTGGATGAAAGAGAACACGACGGAGCCAAATGAGTTGGTTTAAACCAGTGCCCGCTGGTCCCAGAAGATGGAGACTCAAGCTGCCACCTACAAGGGAACCACAGTTCCGCAGGCAGGAAGGTGTGGCATCCAGTCAGTGTCTCCTGTGCTCGACCGTGATGGCTGGATCGAGGGTGGCATCGGTGGTGGGCGCCACCGGGGAAAGACCCCACCACCCACCCACCCACCCTGTGCTATTTACATTGAGGGGTTTAACTGAATAAAGCGCCGGGTGTCCTGTTTCCCTCATGAAAATGGCTCGGTTCCAAGGCACGTAGCACCTGAGAACATTTGGGCGGGTGCGGTGCGGGGGGGGGGGGGGGGTTTTGGAATGGCCGTTTCAATTTGCNGGGGGGGGGGGGGGGGGGGGGGGGGGGGGGTGTTTGGAATGGCCGTTTCAATTTGCTCCTCCAGCGCAAGTTTGCCCCGGCTTGTCGCAGCTGACTTTCCTCCGCGGAGAATAACAAACATGCCAGACGTGGGTTCATCACCACCGCGGTGACGGCCTCTCTCTAAATAAGCAATCCGCCATCAGACAATATCCTGCTCCGTTATCTACCGTAAACAACCCGGTGTGATGGACGGCCTGCTTTTGTTCAAGCGACACCCCCCCCCGCTCACCCTCCACTGTCTGTGATGAATGTTCTAGGTCTGCTCCATCCCTGAGACTAAGCCTAGACCTGAAACACTCCTTAGCTCTTCTGTATGTGGCAGCCTGGCTAATAATGGAGCCTGTGAGACTCTACAGGACATTAGTTTGATCCCGGTGGATCTAAACGGTCAGTCTACTGGTTGGTCAGTCTACTGGTCAGTCTACCTTTAGAACCTGAGCACTATTCATGAAATAAAGCAGCCTTCTGAGCTACCAAAACATCCCAGTTACCATCTTTTTCTTCCCCATAACTATTTACTAATCATTGTAATAACCTTACAGGTGCAGATAAAATACGTATGGGTAGGTGTGGCAGATTACGAAATATATATTTTTTTCATGTTTAAACTCCTAGTAACAAAAAGCTGCTTTAATATGTTAGGACTGAGCCGTTACCAGTGCTACCAATATGGCCAAGATGTTCCTGATGCAGAAGACGTCTTGGCTTTGATGCTGTTGCACTACAGACCAAATAAAAGTAAAATCTTACCCTGGTATCGCACCAAATTCGCTTCTCCTCTCGCCACGTATGGAACATGTCACCGCCTGTGCAGTTCTACCCCATTATGGTGCCGCTCACAGCTAACAGTGGCCTCTGATGCCACAGTGACCATCTGATGCAGACTGATGTCTTCCGGCCGCCCGCCTGCACACACCGCTACTCACATCTCACTCAGTCGCGTTCAGTCCGTGGTCTGTAGTGTTGCGTGTTTTAGGGACTGTTTTAGGTCTGACTTAACAGGACAGAGATCTGTGTGTGTCTGGGTCAATAACCCCTCAAAAACACAGCAAGAAATCACAGTTGTTCAATGTAGCGTCAGCCACACTGTTAGCCAGTCGCTACATAACCATATACTGCTGTACTAGTAGTGGACTGTGCAGGTCGCACCATCCAGACACCCCCTGTTAAGTCGCCAACCTCGCCTCGCAACAAAAATTTATCTTAGATGGATGTGGGCGACAGACTGAGGTGACCCACCGTAGCCGTGGACATCAGCCTCACGCCGCCGGCTCTGGCCGGCAGCCAGGTCAGGTCATCTGCCAGCCTGTTGGTGTCCTGCACCCCGGGCTCACAGTTTTGTGACAGTTTAGGTCGTGTCACCTCATCTCAGACATCTCCAAAGCCCCTCTGTGCCTAATGAGCTGGACTCACAGTGCAATTCCTTTATCAGCCAAGATTGAAAAGCATAGAAGAAAAAAAAATCTGGCTCTGTCTACAGGATCTGTGCTGTGTATCACGCCGCAGGGACAAAGTCGGAGTTATGTGCTTCATTTCAGCTCGGTAATTTGCACAGATGTTTGCGGCAGATGCTGCACGGTTCACTATTAAAGTGCTTGTAAACAACTGCACCATTTACTTTGTGCTTCTAGAGTCTAACCATCGTGCCAAGATCCACCTTCTCTAATGTGCCACCTTCTCTAGCCTGGCTTCCCTTTACTGTCCTCCTACACGTCTGGCAGATGCGGAGGAGAAGAGGAGATGTGAGAGAGGGGTCGTGACCACGGGAGGTTCCCTCGAGCGGATCGACGGAGCGACAGGCAGAGCAATGTCCGGTTTGTCGTGGCTGAACTTCACAGGAGAGAGAGGAGTCCGCGGTTTGAGAGCAAGCAGGCCTTCCGTCTGGACAGATTTACAGCGCGGCCCAAATGTGTGCTCAGGGGGGGTCATCAATCACAGGTAGCTGGCAGGTAACCCTGGACTGGGAAGACCGATGCGTTTATTGAACGCAGGCGGGTGGCGGTACACTGGTAGCGAACTGGCTGTTGATCACAAGACTGGTCAGAGGTCAGAGCGGCTCTAAGGTCCTTCTTCCAGAGCTGACAGCTCTCTCCATCCTTACCTCCACACGGAGACACTCGCCCCCCACCTCCGTTCAGCCTGGCGGGTTCACGCCGGCTCTCACGCACTCTTATCCCCGCTCGGTTTGCCAGTCCAACTTTCCTTCTCCCTTAAGATACCCTGGGGCTGCGGATCACAAACCGGCCTCCCCAGCGCTGGACCAATTTATTCCTCAGTCGGGCTTTTATCTACCTGACAGCTAACAGGCAACCATGATAGTTGCATTTAATGAGAGGTTTCAGGGTGGCTTCTGAAGTCCCATCACGTCCACATGGGCTGCAGTTTCCTGCGGTGCGTGCAGTTCTGACCCCGGACCGCTGTTCTTCACGAGTGCAACGCCGCGAGATTTCTGTCTTCTGATTTATTTACGAGGGTCGGTCCAAATCACTAAGCATTTTACTCCCTTCTTGCAACTGAAAAAATCTGTAGGATTTTTGATCAACCCTCGTATCTTGGTGTAACCGGTTCCTAAAAAACCTACAAAACAAAGAATGATTTGTTCCAGGTTCGTCTGAGAATCACCAGTTAATCCCCCCAGAATCCCCCCAGCAGTGTAAAATACCCATTTGAGTGGGGTAAACTGACACTTTACCCCCCAGGTACCTCATTACCTCACAGTCAATGAGCTCATTAATATGCGTCTGCGTGTTTATATTCGGCTACTTTTTATTTAGTGTCGTACATTACGCTTCATTCGTCAGGATCAGTAGTAACAGCAACAAACATTTAACGGTGAAATTTGTGTAAAAATGAGACGAATATAAAACAGAAACAGCGGTAAAACTGAGTGGCTGTTATGGCTGTTACCGGGGGGCAGAAGTGACCAGAACGACGCTGTGGAAACCACGTTTGAACCCGGGCCACACGAGGCACAGACCGAGAACACAGATGCCGGGTGCGGCGGCGACACCTAGCGTCTCCCTCGCACTTGTGCCCGTCTCCGATATTCCCCTCCCGCGGCTCCGCCTCCCCCTGGACGGAACTCATCGCGCCGGGACTCTCCACTCGGGTAGTAAATACACTGCAGTTTTATCGGGAACTCGGAAACCGGGCGCTTGGTACCGCGGTACAGGACCTACTGTTTTTCAGCCTCCTATACCTGCCGTCCTTCTGAAACAGTTCAGATCATTTAAATGTCTTTTCGAAACGATGCCGACATGTCGCCACACGGAGCAACTCAACCAAGAAAACATCCGCCATTGTGTTTGTGCTCGGCAATAAGTCCTGTGCCAGCGGAGGGGAAAACCGCCGCTAACAGGGGATCGGACGGATTATCCGGGTGAGACGGGGGGCTGTGGGCTCCGCGCTTGCAGCCCACATGAGCTGCAGCCCTGCCAGCCAGAGGTGCGTTGTTAAATCGTGCGAACGTAAACTGAGGCCAGCGGAGAAGAAGGCAGCTTTATTTGCTCCATCCTAAAGCTTTCAGAATAATGAACTGATGTGTTTCTACAATTTACCATCTGGCTGCGTTCGCTGCTTATATTTCACTTGCACTTGCAACCTGTTGAAAAGAGCCACACATTTCAGACTTAGTTTAATAAGAAAGGGGCCTAATCCGGATCGGTTTCCCTCAAAAATGGCCGCTTTACGGACTAATCTGGCGTAAAATCGCTGCCCGTGCGAGTCTGGTGAGGAATTAAAAAGAACAAGTGAATAAATTTGTGGGAAAGTCTGTCCTGCGTGTTCAGCATCGCGGGGCTTTGAGTGGGAGGATGAGCCTGTATCACGTAAATCAGATTCTCTCGGTTTCTCACACGCGACCTGCTGGGCCTGGTGGTCATCACAGCCGCCTTGTGGGTCCAACGCTGGGCTTTTCAGTCCTAAGGCCATCAGAAACGGTCAGAGAAAAAACCACAGCAATAGGTGGCTGTCTATTGCACTCTATCAATGCAATAAAAAATAGATCTGTTATATAAAATAGGATAAAAGACATTACTGAGCCACGTCTGGACAAAACCATAACATGTCGAGCCACACCGGGTGTAAGGAGCGACCAGGCATGGGCCGGATTTCTCAGAAATCGCACGCAAAACCCAAACAGAAAACTGCGGCCAAATCATTCGAAACAAAAGAAACGGAGGACTTCTGTTTCCTCTGGGTTGCGCGTGGCTTCGGCGAAAAGCATCTGCCGAACAAACGGGTGTAAATATCCGCAAGGAAAAATAGACAAAACTCGAGCGTTCGACGAGGCGGCAGAAAATCGACGCTGAGATTTGTTCTGCTGCGCCAACATTAACAACCTCCATCTCAACAGTCTAGACACCAATTCGAAATGCTTACGTTTCAAATCCAAACACTTAAAAACATTTTTTTTTCAGATCTCCAAGAACATTTGCGGAGTCAAAATTCAACAATCCGACACCTTCTTGCGGTCAAGGTCGCGTGAAGAGCATTACTGGTTGTTTGGCCGCAACTGGTGCTCGCTGTCCCCGGCCAGGGCGCCGCCGGCCGCTGCGCTCATCTTCTGCTCTCCTCCCCGCCGCGATCAAAGAACCTGGAGAGCGACAGAATACACAGTGGAAGTTCACAGGGAAACATGCTCTCCAAAACATTCGGTGAAGTGCTGACATCTTCAGCACCCAGACCTCCCAAAACCCCTGTCTCCGGAATGAGAATGGATAAATGAAGAGACGCTCTCCTCCTTTTGGGAGAGGGTCCAAGCATATCTGTGAAATTTTTTCGGTTTGTGATAAAAGTCATTTTTACAGAGCAGCCAGGGCTGCGTCCAGAGACTGAGGGTCCCGGCTTCTGTTTATACACCAAACAAATAAGAGGAAAAGGGGTCGCGGGGACTGGAGGATGAGAGACTGGAGACTGTAAAAACATACAGAACAGGAGAGGCAGTTGGGAAAGTATTTCTTTAACAGGAGGAGAGGCAAAAATAAATGAAGGGGCCCTTCAGTGCTGAGGCGGGCGCTCTCAGGGTCCGATGAGAGGGAAGTGGGCAGCGTTCTCTTCACAGGGGGTCACGCTCTGCCCTCCAGCTGAACTGAGGGGAAACTCAGAGTTCTCCTGGGAACCCTGAAGAAAACACTCGTAACTCCCATGTCATCATCACCCTGCCAGGAAACTCACCGCCACCCTGCCGTGAAGCTCACCGCCACCCTGCTGTGAAGCTGTTCACCCTGCCATGAAGCTCACCAACACCCTGCCGTGAAGCTCACCAACACCCTGCCGTGAAGCTCACCGCCACCCTGCTGTGAAGCTGTTCATCCTGCCATGAAGCTCACCAACACCCTGCCATGAAGCTCACCGCTACCCTGCTGTGAAGCTCACCACCAATAAGCCATGAAGCTGTTCATCCTGCCATGAAGCTCACCAACACCCTGCTGTGAAGCTCACCAACACCCTGCCGTGAAGCTCACCAACACCCTGCCATGAAGCTGTTCATCCTGCCATGAAGTTCACCAACACCCTGCTGTGAAGCTCACCAACACCCTGCTGTGAAGCTCACCAACACCCTGCCACGAAGCTGTTCATCCTGCCATGAAGCTCACCACCACCCTGCTATGAAGCTCTCCACCCATGAAGCTCACTGCCACCCTGCCAAGAAGTTTTCTTGCAACATTCTTAACAATCCAAAGGTAGTGTACAAATCTGAGTGAACTACTGCTTGTTAACCACAAACCCGGGCAAAAAAATTGAAATGTAGGGCCAGCGATTTGTGCCAGGTAAGACGGCGGCGGAAACGGCGACGTCGGCTCACGTTGGTAACGTTTGCGCCGGTGTGCCGAGTCCAGCTGCTTCGCGACGAGCCGGTCGGAAAGGCAGCGGAGGCGCCGGCTGCATCCGGGAGCCCAGCAAGCCGAGCGAATCTGTATTCCGCTCAAACAGATTGGCGGCGGCATCTTTGGCAGCGGCAGGTGCTCATAACTGCGCCGACCGCAGCGGGCTTTCCTCCCGCGTCTCGGGCCACACCTGTCCGGCGCTCTTAGGTCTGCGGCTAAAATTCTAGTCTTTTCCGTTCATTTTGCATCTTATTCCAGCTTTGCTAATTATAAAATAGAAATAACATGGTGCGATTCCACCCATAGGGCTCCACGTCAGCGTAATGGGAAGCGGTCCCGTTTCAGAAAGAAGGCCATGCATTATTTAAGAGCATCATTTCTCATTTGAATGTTCTCTCTTCTGTCTGCACATTTTTTTAAACTTCTCCTGCCATTTGCCGCTATTTCTGAAACACGGGTTTACATCTCCGCATCTCCCGTCTCAGAAGCCTTATTACCGTGAGCTGTGGCTCCGAAGGAGGTAAAAACGGCGATACGCGTCTGACTTGCTGGGTGCGTCCGTGACCTTTCTCGGGGCCACGCGTTCAGCTCTCGTGCAGGTTGTGTGAAACTGAGCAGAAGTAAAGCTGTTCCTAAAAAAAGAGTTCACTTTTAGCAGCTACTCGGCGTGTTCCTAATCCCTCGGCCAAAAACTGGTGTAAAACACGAGTGTAATCTTGAGCTGTCACTACCTGGCTCACAGCTCGCGAAGACAGAGATGTGAAACACGTGGAAAAAAACATGAGCTCGGCACAGCTGAAGGTCGGTGAATCTTACAATTCTGCTATTGCTTTGCTGGCAAACTGTAAACAAGGTTCCACGCTCTGCATCTCCTCAACTTCTGTATTTCATCCAGAGATGATAACTAGTCTCCTGGTAGCTAAAGACGTCACTCGGCCTCGACTCGGTTAGCCGCGGGCTGGTTGAACGCACGAGGTGATGGCCTTGCAAACCCCGCCCTGAAGTCCTCCAGGATGAATTGTCAGGCCCTGCAGTTCCTCACGCTGCCCTTTGAACATCTGCAGCTCATTTAAAGGGCCTTTCTGCAGTCGACCCTGTTTAGTATTTACACAACCTACAGTATCTGCTCAGGGTGCGGGTGTGTGTAGACACCCGCACCCACCCCCCACAATCCGGACCATCCAGGCGGCCTCACAAGAACAAGACCCGATGCTGCGCCGAACCAGATGCTCACAGGACGGAACCGAACCGTCAGCCGACCAGCGAAGGAGCGATGTGCCCCCCACGCGGGCCAGACGTGACGAAAACCGTGCAGAGCGACAGTTTTAAATACGTGGAAACACCAACCATGATTACACAACATACAAGACAGCACCATTTTTTGTCCTTTCCATCAACATCTGTCCCTCCTCCTGCATCAAAATCTTTGTGGTTTTTGTCCCGTCTTGGATATTTCATGGCGATTTTCGCCAAACTGAGGACTGTTCTCATCACAGAAAAGACTTGCTTAACCTGCCGCACCTTTTATATCAAATTACTTGCAGGTGGGAGAGTAGAAAACCTTTTACTACGGTCAAAACCTTCCTCTCAGAGAACATTTAAATGTTCATGCCAACCGAAAGGGAACCGGAGGCCGACGACCTCAGTCGCACCGACAGCCGAAAGTAACGGGAAATTATGCTGGAGGTTTATTTAAAAACGAAACGGGGGCTTATTGTGTAAATCTAATATGACTGACGGAAGAAAAGCCACACAGTTCTGCTGCAGAAGACCGGAGACACAACTTGAGTAGGAATGTTACTGTGACGTCGCCTGGTGCCGCGATCGCTGTCAGCGGCTCCTGGACCATCTAATATACATCTCTATATAATGTGGAGTACGGCGGTTATGTTAAAAGCAACATTATTTAAAGCGATTTAACGCTCCGACGAAAGTTCTCCAGCGGCGTTTTGGAGGGAACCGAGAGGCGGGCGAACCGACCGTTACGGAGCCCCAGCCTTTATACACGCAGCCTACTGTTATAGGTTAGTGACTTTGTCCATTTGATGCTCCATTTTCCAGCATTTTCTGGATCACCTGTACACATACCCGATACCTTATCTGTGAGATTCTATCGTACCATAGAGGCGGAGAATCTGGAAAATGGAGCGTAAAGGTTTTACTGTTTCCGAATTTACTGTTTCTGATAAGATTAGGATATTGGAGGAAACATCCCAGCAGCTGCGTGGGTAAAACTCCAGGCTTTGTGTGTAAAGACCCTTTGCATCACATTTATTCATTCAGCTGAAGGTTCTTCTCCAAAGTCCTATAACAGGAGATTAAATGTGACGTTTTTTGGGTTGTAAAACCGGAGCCGTAACGTTACGGGGAAGCGGGAGGCCGGGTGGAAGTCGACCGGCGTTTGGTGTGTGTGGTACAGATGGCTTCACTTTGGGACCTGAGTTTTTATGAGGAGAACTTCAGCTCACCCTGGCTTCACACCTGCAAAGTCAACCTTGATCTGCTCAGCCGTTCAGTATAACTGTTGACCGCAGCTAAACATCTAAAGTTACGGCTCACGGTTGCACACTTTCACACAGATGAATATTTTAGCTTGAATGTCTCATTTCTGGGGATCACTGCAGGCTTCCGAGGGAAAGCTGCTCCACGAAGAGGATGATCTCCTGCACGTCTCCTGCTCGTCTCCATCGGCCGCGGGGTTCAGATACGAGCACGGCTCGCCGCGTCCACGCCTTAGCGCTCCTACTCCGGTCCTCGCCGAGGACATTTCCAGAAGGAAATTGGTGGGAGTTAAGAGTCGCATCCAAGCTCTGAAGTCACGGTTGCCATCAGATTCCAAGCGTTGGGGACCACGAGTGAGCTGAAAGGTGTCGAGAGGCCGGTCGCCTGGTGCCCATTTGTGGTTCAGCCCAGAAATCGTGCGGTTTATAGAGAAGCTAACTGTACAAAAGTATTTGATGGAAAAGTTAAAATGTGCAACAGCTACAGAGGTTCCAGCGGCCTTATGCTGGTAACATCTGACCAGCAGGTCTATTTACAGCTGAACTGTAAATGTTTGATTCGGAGCCTCTTCTCACCACGTTCCTGTTCCACAAGATTTGCTCCTTGGTGCAAACAGAGAAATAGAAACAAGCACAGAATGGGGCCGGAATCAGTGTTACAGGCACTACAGATGTATATTTTTTGGAAGGAAGGATGATGAGTAAATGATGTGGAATAAACCAAACCTTTTTTTTATGCCACACACATTGTCTCAAACTACTCAGTACTGTACTGCTGCTGTTTGTTTTTTTACATCTACAGATGTTGGTGCCTTTCCAGTTTTCCCAAAATCTCACAACTTTCTCTGAAATGTAAGACTGAACACTAAGGGAAGGAGAGCAGTCAGGTTGAGGTACCACCTTCAGATAACTTCTAAAGGGCTTCAGTAATATTGTCCAGACCCTTTTAGAACATCTTTGTAGAATAACCAAGAATTTAGTTCTTTTCACAGCTTTTTTGTCTTGTTCCGCTGCGAACTGAAGAAATGGATGAAGAAAGATCTTCTTGTCTCAGCACTTGTCAGGAGGAGAGGCCTGTTACGGCAGTAAAGTCCAGGGGTTTTGATACTTGCGGCCGAGATTGTTGGACACGAGGCGACTCTCCACAGGGGAACAGTGTTTTGGGGCAGCTGTACCGCGGTATCCGTGTGTAAAATTTTCCCGGAAATTTCTCCAATACCGCAAACTCAGATCTGCATTTCCACCATTTCTGCGATTTCCTCCAGGTTCATCTGAAAAAACCCAGTTAACTCCCCCAGAATCCCCCCAGCAGTGTGAAATACCCATTTGAGTGGGGTAAACTGACACTTTACCCCCCAGGTACCTCATTACCTCACAGTCAATGAGCTCATTAATATGCGTCTGCGTGTTTATATTCGGCTACTTTTTATTTAGTGTCGTACATTACGCTTCATTCGTCAGGATCAGTAGTAACAGCAACAAACATTTAACGGGGAAATCTGTGTAAAAATGAAGAAACGAAAACAGCGGGACCCCCCCCCCCACCGTGAGCAGCCCCGAAGAGCGGCTGAGCCCTGACAGACGTGCCGGACCCGCTGAGATCCCCCGCGGTGTCACTCACAGCTGGTTTATGGTCTTTGGCCGCGATGATGTCCTGATTCGTACTTGTAAACCTTGCCCCCCCCCACGAAGCCTGGTCCCACGTGGAGGTGGTGAGGTCGCTGAGAACTTTCACCCTGTCAATTTTGCGGTTTAACTGCGGCACGGCGGTGTTTTTTTTTAACCCGGGATTCTTCGCTTTCGCCAGTGTGAAGGGGAGGACAACGCGTTTTACATCTGCGTTCGATTTAGGCCCGGAACAGGTTCCGGGTTCGAGGTTCACCGTAATGTCGTTCTGCTCTTATACACACGGACCGGAGAGGATGAAACGTAGCTTCTCCTGGACGGCAACGCTAAACAGACAAACACAAAACGACACAGACAAATTGCGGGAGACGGATAAATAATTTGGATGAAGAAGCAGGTAAGAAGAGAGACGGACAAATAAACAGGCAGGAAGATGATGAATGGATGAATACATTGATCTACATTCACATATGTACGTATATGTTACATGAATAGCAGCAGTCCTCTGTCATTAGATGTTTATTTTAGTTTTGTTATTTACTGTGAGGTGTGTTAAAGGGCAACGCGGTGGCTTGGGGGCAGTGCTACCGCCTCCCTCCGCTGGTTGAGTGTGGGTTTGGATCCGTCTCAGTCTGTCCTGAGCTTGCGTCTTCTCCCCGTGTCCTTGCTTCCTCGCACAGTCCAAACACGTGTGTTTCCAGTTCATTGGTTGCTGCACATTGTGTGTTGTCGATCTGTGACGGACTGGCACCCCATCCAGGGGTGGGTTTGCAGCCCGGCGATTCTGGGATAGGCTCCGGACCCTCCGGAGGAGGAGCGGGTGATGAAAAGCGGTGGTTTCTGCGTGCATTACGATCGTCTTGTTTTATTTGTCCCATCTCACTGGCGACCTCCACAGCACCTTCTCCACACTAGGTGTCCTCCTCCTTTTGTGGCTGTTTCCAGTGGAAAATGGAACGCTCTGCAGGTGGGCTTCCCGAGGACCGTCCCTGTGTAAAGTGTATCGCTCCCCCGGTGTTCGTCCACCGCTAGTCTGGGCCAAGGGGTCGCCGGTCTCGACCCAATCCTGGAACCACCAGGTGCAGGACAGGGAGGGGCTACAACCCGGTCGGGTAGCAGCAGTGTGAATAAATCCAAGGGGGGGCGTCAGACCGACAGCTGGTGCTTTTCGCAAAGTCCCTTTAAAGGTATTAAAGTGGAAGAGTAAGAAGAAATGCGGGACTTTCCTACTGGCATCTGGAGCGCTTGACAGCGATCGCTGTGTTTAGGAAGTCAGCCGTCGCGGCCGTCCCTTCGTCTGCGTTTGGCAGGTTTCAGCTGTCAGGAGGACGACCGGAACCATCTGCTCCCCGGCTGAAGATCTGGTTGCCGAAGGTTCTGTCTCATCGTGTCTTACGTCTCACACACGTCCTTTTCAGACTCGCAAGAGAGTGTCACCCTCTACAAGCATCACCCCTCTACGTCTTACAGCACTTTCTCCTACAGTTTAGATTAGTGCCACCGAAGCATCTCACAGGTTCGCTGTATTTGTTTTATCGAGAAGCCGGTTCTGTTCAAGCGGGTTTCTTCATACGTCCTGTAAGACGGACCACGGCTCAACGCGTGGGGGGGACGTGAGCCGGATGCTCCAAAGATGCGGCCCCGAAGCTAACAGCACCTTATCGCTCTGAAGCCTCCTTCTGCTCCAAACGGACCTCTGGCTAGTTTGCTTTCCTCGTGACGTTTTTTTCTTTTCGTTCTATATGTAGAAGGTGGCGGCGTGTCAGGGATCAGCTAAGCCCCCCTCTCCCCCCCGCATCCCAGCCGCCCACCTCGCGGCCCACAGACCCGCTTCCTGAGGGACCCTTCTCGTCCCCTCAGGTGTGACCTTCCACCCCCCCAACAGGATAATAACACTTGAGGGTCCCTGTGATTAGCGGCAAACTGATCCTTTAAATGTTTTGGGTCCACCAAAAATGACCGGGAATGGGATCCATCAGGAGCAGGGTCTTTGGAACTCGCGTATCTTCTGCGCCGTCACACAGATCCTACCACCTTCAGATACTTGATATTTGTTGACATCAGTCACGGTTGCGCAGATTTACCCCAAATAGCCTTGGGGTTCGCGCCGCGTCGGCAGAGAGGAGGCCGCGGATCGGCGAGCCCGGCGGGCGGCTCACGCAACTTCTTTCACTGTGTTGTGTGAAAAGTGATTTATTATATTGGTATAATATAATAGACACGTCACAGGGGTGTTGGTTACACAGGACAAGGTGAAATACTAGACCCTGAAGTAGTTTTCTACTTAGTTTAGGAAAGTAACGCGGTACATCAGTTTGTAGACGTCAAACGCAGTTATGTCGTTTTTCCCACGTTGGGCTCAGGGCCGGAGTGTTTGGGAGGCCGTGTGTGTTTCCACTGGACGGAAACCGGATGTGTGACCTCAGCGCTGCAGGTTAAAGTCCAAGGAAGGAAATTCCAGTTGTACCTTCAGACCCGACATTTAGCTTTAATTGTGTTTGCACGCGTCCAGATGTGGAAGCGGATCGTCTGTCTGTTTAGGCCGCGAATTTCAGGCCGTCGTCCCGCGCGGAGCCGCCTGCCGAGCAAACGCGTCCTCGCGCTACTTGTGCGCGACTTGTGCTGCCGGTTACTTCTGGACCTCCTTCCTCCTCACCGCCGCTAAACCCCGGCAGGTCTGTAAAGTCACGATGAGGAGTCAGGAGCAGCGGAGATTTTCGGACCCTCTTTCTTCCAGTGCCGGTTCCCCCCATTGTCTCCAGAAATGTCCCTTTTCGCCTCCTGTCCGCCTGGAGGGAGTAATAAAGTAATGATGGGAACCGCGTGACCCGAAGGCTTTCAGCGACGGGCCAGTGCACCTGCTTTGTTCCCGGCCTGTCGGCTTCCCTCCGCAGATTAATCCTGGCGTTTTGGCTCACGCAAAATGGGAAACAAGTTCAAGGATAAGTGCCGCACGGTACCACCCCCCACGGCTTTGCTTTCAACAGGACGTTTCCCACGTTGATCTCGAAGACACGGTCCGCCCTGCTTCAGGATGGGAGGCCGCGTTTGCTTTCTCCCCCAGTCCCAGTCTCTGACCCAGCGGACCCCGGTCGTCGTCGTCCACACCTCGCTTCTAACCCCGGTTCCTTAACCGCTGCCGCTGCTCGCTGAAACTTTCGTTCTCTTGCATTCTGCGGAGCTGGCCTGGGGGGGGGGGGCAGGTGTTCGGAACCGTTGCCGTGGGAACAGTTTGAACGTCGCTCGAGCGGCGTGCCGAGCTCTGCGCGGACTCCTCCGGCTCCTTCCCGTCGGGGAAGCGTCAATAATTAACGTGGCCGCAGGAACGTTAGTCATTGTCTGGCTGCGGGGGTCTGGCAGCAGCGGCAACGTTTCAGGCTCACTGCCGCTTCATCCATTAAACATCGCCTCGCTCCAACGTGCCCGTAGTCTCGGGGGCCGTGACGTCACTCCGAGCGCCCACCGTGCCGCGGCGCGGGGCGGGGTGGCACCTCCCGAACGGAGTGCTGGCGCCACCATTTTCTTCCACTCGTCAAAATAATGTTGGTCCCCGTAGTCCCATAAATCCTTTGTCGCCGTTCGTGAGCCCCTAGTGACCCCCAGCGCGGTTGCGTACGTGCGTGACCCCGGATTGACGACAGAACCAAGGGACCTGCTGTTAAAGGCACCCCCCAGGACACCAGCGCTGCCCACTTTGCCTCATTTGTTTCCTTTGCCCCTGTAATGACGCGACGTTGGCGCAACTTGGCCCGGGGGGCTGCGGTCTAAACACGTCAAGCCTTTAACTTTCCCTCCGACCCCCCCCGGGTCCTTGGCGAGAAGCGGGGCGAAGGCGTGGCGGGCGAGACGGTGCCACTTTCTCCGCGCAGTGAGGACAAGGCACACGTTGCTTTCTTAAAATAATATTTTTAATATTACTTATTATCATAAAGATATATTTACACACTTTACAGAAATAGAAACACAGAGCTACACGTGGGAGGAAAAAATAAAATAAGTTCTCCAGGAGCTGAAGCATTTCTTTTATAAATTAGAAACCGAGATGTCAAATATGTACACAGTATTTCAACCATTTCTGACACTTGTTTTTCTTTTCTTTCACCTTTATTTTCTTTTGCCCAGTATTACTACCAAAACAGACACACGGGCAGCACGTTTGGTGCGGCGAACGGTGCGAGCAGGTCTGCCGGAAACGGTGCGGTGGGAGGGCTGGGGGGGGGCGGTGTGCGTACTGTGTTTTACCTGCAGCGTGGTGACACGGATCGGACGAGGATGAATCGGGGACCAGAGTTTGGTTCCCGCCGGTGACGGCTGGAGGCCGACAGTTTGGGCTTCGGGGGGTTTTACCGTGTCTCACACTAAGCAGCTGCAGACAATAAGCTGCACTTGTCTGCTTTTGCCGCCCTGGGTTCAAATCGCCGGTCAAACCCGGGCGAAAGGGATAAGTTTTACTCCATTTGCGTTCCTGTTCCCCCCGACGTGACGGATGAACCGAACACCCAAAGGTTATCTGCGCAAACCCAGGCTGAGAACAAACGGAAAAGGGCGAGTTTTACGAGTTCCCTGGGTTGACGCGGCTCCGGCCTTCGAGCTCAGGCGAGCGGCGTCGACTCGCGTCCCCGTCCATTTACCTCCCGCCTCCGCTGTCAGCAAATTCCCTGCAGCTCAACCGCCTGTAAACTCTTCTAAACATTCCGAGAAGAAAAGAGCTGCAAAATGCATAGGAGAGTCACACGATCACCGTCCCGCTTTGCTCGAAAAGGCCTTGAGGAAACCACCTCTGCAAACATCTCGGACGGTTTGGCGGAGGCCGCGCTTCCACGCAGCGGGACAAAGTCCCGATATGTCGGCAGCTACAAGCAGGACCTGGCCTGTGTCTGTCACTTCCGATAAGTACGGTGGAACATAAATGTCGGCGGACCGTGGAAAAACATTACATATTGAGACGTTTTTCGTTTTTGTTTTTTCCTGTTAGCGTAACGGCGTCGCAGGACCGCAGCCTTTTTTTTACAAGCGGAATCACAGTTCGGCTCGATTTGCACCGCCGCGGTTTTGCTCGCTTTGGATCGCTTTGGGTCTCGGTGGTTTGACGTTCTCGTCCATTTATGCTTTGTTAGTCGGGTTTACCTGGACGTGCGGGAGTCGAGACCCGGGCGCCCCGCTCTCCCACCCCGCCGTGCGTCACAGCCCAGCAAGGCAGCTCCGCGGGAAAGGCGTTTACGGAGGAACGGTAAAATCGGTCGCCTTTGCCGGGACCTTAAGGTTTGATTCAACAGACGTGGCCTCTTCTTTCAAATGTGCTGCGGGACGCCGGTCGCGGACAGAACGCCGCTGTCGGGTTCAGGAGGCACAAATGATCCGACGTTATGGCACAAACGTACGATTCAGGCCGATTTCTGTCTGGTTTGTAAATCCCGATACCCGAGAGGGAGATCCGATCGGGCCGGTTTTCTAAAACGCAAGCGGTGTGGCCCCCCTTCCCCCCCGCGAGAGCTCGGGTCCTCAGGTAGGCTCCACGACAGGTGTCGGCGCCCACCTGAAGCTGCAAGGCAGCCGTAACCAAGGCAGCGGAAAAGCAGTGATTTACAAGAACGGTTTCAGAGCACAAAGCTACCAGTGAATACAGAAGCAGGGACATATAGAAACTCTTGGAATATATACATATGTATATGTGTGTGTCTCATATAATATATATAGTGTTTCTTAAATAAATGCAGAGTAAAGACTGCTCTGATATAGGCTTTAATCACAGCACCCTGAGGAAAAAAAACAAAAAGAAAAAACAGTAATAAATTCCAGTATGATATAAAGGCATAGCGTCCCATCAGTCCTAGGTCACAGTCCATTCTACTTCAGGGAAATCCAGCGGTCGGAGTGCATCGTGGGTAGGCTGGACGTAATCGCTCGTCTACCGAACTGCCGAAGGGACTGCTTTCTTTTCCGGAAAATGAAAGAAAAAGTTTTTTTTTTTTTTTTTTTGGTGTTAGACCATCAGACTATCATCCTTCACCTTTTGCAGACGGCTGCTACGGATCCGCGGTGGAATATATTTCTTTTCTGTTAAACGCTTGTCGAGAGCGTCGCCGCTTTCGAGAATTCAGACCACAGGTAACCGTCTCTGTTCTCCGGCAGCGGAGCAGGTCGCTGTTTGGCACTTGAATAAAATGGTAGGAGGTTTGGCGGGAAACGCAAACCACCCTGGCCAGTGAACAGTCGTGTGTGAGAATGCCCCCGACGCGCCCGCGTGTGTCAGAAGAGCAGCTGCGGGGGGCCGCAGGGGTGGGGAAGTTGGCGAAGGCGGGGGGGGGGGGGGGT
>UFQX01000506.1:352847-364868 GCA_900497675.1 Arapaima gigas
GGGGGGGGGGGAGGGGGGGGGGGGGGGGGGGGGGGGGGGTTCGAGATCGGAGGTGCTTTGGGCAGAGATGCAGGCGGGTTGCCGCGTGAGAGATACCTGGAACCCCGGCATCAGTTGGCTGTGAGTTTTGTGAATCGCTTTGGGTTGAAGCATCGCTGGGCGAACGAATAAGGACGGTTCGCCCCCCCGGTTCTTTTTTTGTTTCACATCACGGAATTCGCTCAGAGTCGATCTCCTTCTCCTTTCATCCTGAACTGACTCGACAGACGAATTTGATCACATATACAGAGCATTAATTACAACGGTAACAACCAAAGTTGCGACAAACTTGGCGAAACTTTCCCGACGGAAGGTTGCAGGCCGGCATTTGAAGCGCGCGGAGCCTGTGAACACCGCTGACCACAGCCGACGCGGGGTGTCGGCTTTAGACGAAACGAGAAGAAACGTTAGACGGACGCGCGTCCTTCATCGACCTGCTCTCTCTAACTAGCGGGAACTATCTCTACTCCCCCCTCCCTCCCCCCCCCGCTCGGTCCGTTCGTAAAGCCAGAAATGGCCGCGTAGCAACACAAGTAATGGCCACGATGACCGTTGAACTAGAAAGGATGGAAACAGCACGTCGGATAAGTGTCTGACGCTGTAAGACTTGAAACGGTTTGGACCGGCCTCCGCGTGGGCCGCGCGTCATGCAAAGTGCGCGGCGCGAGGAGGGATGGCAACAAAGGGTCTCTAGAAAGCGAATGAGTAACAAAGAGAGTTAGGGAGGGGGGGGTGAATGTGGCAGCGTCAGCTCCGTAACACCCTCCTCCTGCCCATCCCCCCCATTCCTCTGCAGCGCTGAAGGTGAGTAGCTTGTCCTGCTATCTGCACAGATGAAGAGTTGCTAGAAGAACCGGGAGGCTTCGTGGACGTCTCTCGTCTGGCTAACCGGGCCAAGTCCCCCCTTACAGGCTCCCCCGGGGCAAAGGAGGAGCTTAGATCCGAACCGGAGGAGGGCGTTTTTGGCTGCGCCTGCGTGAAAACAGAGGATGATGTAAACAACTAGCAGGTCCTGCTTACCAACAATAAATTGTACTGGAATTTAAAAACGGACATTTCAGTCACACACAGACAAGGGTTGACTGGGGGAAAAAAGCTAAGAATTTAACTCCCCCAGAACTGGAGGGGGGGATCCTAGTATTTTTTGACTGGCACAGTCAGACATGACTGACATCCGTCTGAGGGATGAGCTTGGAAACTGACTCTGCGTACAGAACGCTTTGCTTCAGGAGAACATGAATATATGCGACACATATGAATTTCTGCTCATTTAAATGGACCACGGAGCTAAACTCCAGATGGGATAAACAGACACCCCGCCCCCCCGTCACCGCACGAGTAAGTTCTCTGCAGCGAGAGTCCTGTCGCACATGGCCACCCCGCTGAAGGTCTGAGGCAGGTTGTCTTCTTCTGCCTATTTCAACGTTTGCGAAATATCAGGAGACCGATGCTCATCTACACCTTGGCTTTTTTTAAAACGCTGTAAAATCTCCACCAGCCCTGTGTTCCTCCTGCTGCGTTACTCACGCAGGTCCTCTCTCACACTCTGGGTGGCGCTCTTCTCTCCATCGATGACTTATTCCGTAGGATTTAGTCCCATTCTTCCCCTTGTTTAAAAGACGGCTCCCGTCTGAACCACAGCTTTGATCTTCGCTCTTACGGACAACAGGCCCGTGTTCAGTTTGCTTCTCAAGATGTCGTGCCCATCCGAAGAGGGTGAAAGAAGGAGGTTGGAAGGAAAGAGAGGTTCTTTCATGCTGACATGATCTCTCCTGTCCGGCTGCCAGACAGGAGCCGCTTAGCCGAGGTGGGACAATGAACTGTGTGGCTGAAGTTCCCACATGACTGGTTTCCAGTCTACAGTTTTGGCCAGCGGGGCCGAAACTTGTTGACTCGTCTTGCTTCAAGGGTTTCTTCAGTTCTGCAGGCAGTCAGGCGTAAGTGAAAATGGGTGTGCTTGAAGTTTGCAAAAAGAAAACATTGAAGTTGCAGTTTTGTTCAGAAATTTCCACACATTCTGTGTGGTTTTGAAAAACTGTCTGTGTTAGACCATATAAGCTGAACCTTAAACTTCCTCAGGCTGTTCTGGTTACCGAAGTTGAGCTGGTTGGATGTGTCTACTGGTTGGGTCAAGTGAGTTGGTGCTGGTTATCACGTCTGGGATTCGGGATAGAAAAAGAGACTGATTTGAATTATGGACTGAGCCAAGATCGAGAGCTGCTGAAGAAGGAATCGCAGAGAATCTTCGTCTTCTCGCGGCTGGAGAGCTTCTGCTGAGGACTAAATTCCCTCTTTCTTCCCTCCTGGGAGGAATCCAGCTTTGATTCCTCGACTCAACATGTCACTTAAAATTAAAATCATAATTTTTAACCTTCCGAAACTCCTACGCCATCCCACAGACAAGTCCAGTTAAACCAACCTATTCAGGTGGCAGTCAAGACTGTTCAATGTTTTGTCTCCTACTACGACCAAATGGTCGCAGGTTTCCTCACGTCTCCCAGTATCACGCGGCAACACAGAGACGAATAAACACTCCACGTTTCCCGAGCTGTTGCGGGAGTTCGGCTCTGCACGTAACCCATGGGGATCTTGTCAACATGTTTGTGGAGGCTGTGGCTCTGTGAACTTCTGGCGAGCTTCAGTAGACATGATGGGAGGTCTGCTTTGGTGCATTTAATTGATGTGTCATTTATGAATTAAACACAGACTCTCCCGACGTGTCGTATTTTTCATTTTGCAGGGTTAAAGGCAATACCGATCGTGCTTAAAGTCAAGCATCTTGAGGTGATCAGTGGGATGTGGTTCTACTGAAGTGAACCAGAACCTGACAAAAAGCTGAATGGTTTTAACAGATTAGATCTACATGAAGAATGAAGAACATTTATCCGCAAATACTGCTGGTGAGCCATGTGATTCGTGCTACTCGTGCTGAATATCGAGTTTCCGCTTTTGTAAATAAGAGCGGACAGGACTTCATCGAAAAACTGAAAATGATCTAAGTCCCAAGTCCAATAATTGCATAAAAGGTTTTTCATTGTGCCAACAGAACCCTCCTCTGTTGTGGGAGGCCTGTCGGTCGGGGGGGGGGTGTATCCTATTCCAGTCTGCTGGGGGTTCCTCTCCCAGATTCAGGATATTCACTGATGCTCAAGGGAGAGTTATAGTTCACACGGCCTTTCCTGGGTGTCCTGGCAACCACCTCTCCTTTCCTCCCATCAGTTCCTCCAGGGGTCACATGGGAAAGGAGTCGCTTCTCACTATAGTTCATGTGAAGTACAGTATAGCTGTTTCTCCACGGTCTCTCTGTGAATCGACAATGTAATTCAAGAACTGTGGCAGCAGGAATGTGGGACCACTCTCAAAAACGGTCTCAGCCCTCCCAAGAAACCACAGGAAAATAATACGGTGATTTCAGGAAGTTCACATAGTCAGTGACGGTTTGACGGAGTGGCAAAGGTCAGATAGCAAAAGCCTTGCTGATCTGACAGGAGAAGCGACCGAGGCTCACCTGCTCTAGAACGGCATGGGCCCCTTGTGAGAGAGGCGAGGCCTTGGACGTCTCCTCCTCCAGCCGGCAGGTCTGTGGCTGTGGGAGCTCCTGGCGTGATTCTGCTGAGCCAACCTTCTCACGCTGCCCTCCTCCACCTCCTTGCCCTGTTCCGCGGAGCCCATGGATCCTGCAAGCGGGGAAGGGTCAGTTTATCGAATCATTCCAGCTGCTTAGCAAACACATTCTCCAGCCCTCCTTCACATATCTGGATATTGTTCCCAAAACTGCTCGGCACTTCCTTCGGCAGGATCCCGCCATCAGCTTCAACTCCGGCCCCCAAATCCTGTGTCAGAACCACTAAAAGCTGCTCTTTGTCCTTCTCAGTCAGATGTTACCTCAGCTTTAATTCAGCTCAATTTGTTTTTGCTCAGCACTTCTTCTCACACGGTGGCCCAGAGTGCCGACAAAAACAGAAACAGGAGAAGATCTAAAGCTCTAAACAAGAAACAGATCTAAAGAAGTCCTATGGATAAAAGATGAACTATACATTTAACAACAAGAGCAACTCATGTGGCTAGAAAAGCACCAAAGTAAATCTGCTGGCAGGTGAGGAGAGGAAAACAAAACAACAACAACAACAAAACTCTCAACCAAAAGGGGAGAGAGAAGAATAAACCAGTGGGGATCCAAGTGTGCCAGCAGCTCCCCGGCTCCCACCCTGGGTATTCTAGGTTGAAAAGCAGAGGCTGGAAATAAACAGAAGTGTCAGACCAGCCTCACGCATCACGACCGAGTTTAACCTTCACACTTTGTTCTGCCGCCGCCTCCCATCTCGGCCGCACGTGGTCAGGGCTGCGCTCCACCTTTGGGGGTAACAGGGCTCACATGCGGTTCAGAATAACTGTCAGGATGCATTTAACGTGAACCGAGAGATAATGTGCACGGGCGGTGTGTGTGGCCAGCGCGACCACCCAGCCTCCCTCATCACTCAGCTGCGGGGGGGGACGCGTGGTGTGATGGAGCAGACCGTGTCTTCCATCCAGTCTCTCTTTCATAGGAGTACAGATGTTTGACACTTCGGGGCAGGAGATATGGCTCCAGCTTCCTCTTGCGAACGTGCCGCGTGTGTGTGCGCGCGCAGATGTTTCCTGTCGTCGTAAGCGCGGCTCAGTCCTTAAAGCTCCCCTCGTTCAAACCGCAAGGTCTCCGTGACCTCCGAGAACTTCCCCGCTCTCAGAGGAGCAAAATCGAACCTTCTGATAATAGCTGAGATGACTGACAAACGGAGCTCCTTACTTAGACCGCAAAGTCTTAAACCGTAAAAACACATTTACCGCTGCGGGAAAATCCCAGACGCGCTTCTCGCTACGTGTTCTTACCGCAAAATGTCGGCGCCCACCATCAGATTTTACCGAACCGGGCGAGGAATTCATAAAATAAACCTCGTCTTTCATACTCGTCGCTCCTGCTGTGACAGGTGGACAGGAGTGTCGCCGTGTGATGCGAGATGGTGCTGACACACCTGGGCCTCGTGTTTACACCGTGCCTTCCCAGCATGCCTTTCACCCCCCTCTGTCCAAACACGTCCGACATCACCTGCAGAGGCTCTGCGTATGGGTTCTATTTTTATACGGAGCTGTAAGAAAACACCTCCTGAAGGGAAGGACTTAAAGAGGGCGGGAAACTTTACATCTCATTCGGCCGTCGTTCCCTCCCAAGCGACACGGCGCTGAAGAGAAGGAAAACCTGGGATTATTTTGTAAGGACGACTTTTTGTGACGCTTAAGAAGCCGGTATTTTTCCTCGCAGGTCATTAAAAGCCCGGGAGTCTCAAGGAGGGACGTTATATTTGGGTGAAAAGGACAAACTGGTGGAATCGGAGAACAAAAGGGTGTAAAAACGTTCCCGAATCCAGGTCAGCAGGGGGGTGTGAGGGATCTGGGGGTTCATTTGTTCATATCGGAGCAAAGGACTCATTTTTCAGCATCTCATGAAGGAACTGAAGGCTGCATTTCTGCCCGGGGCTCTAATCCTTGGCTTGATGCCTGAGTTATTATCCCGAATGCTGAGTGAGTTACACGTCACGGGTTCCTCACGTGAGGGTGTGTGAGGCCTCACGGGAGGGGACACACTTCCGCCCCCGCGTACTGACCGATTTCATTCCTCGCTTCCTAACGGCGACTCCCATTTCCGCTCAGGCGGTCAGTGCAGGTCCTCATCGGGGGTCCCCGGCGACCCCAGCAACAAGTGCGGCTCCCCGCGCCTCATGCTGCCGTCAGCTTCATTTTTGACAAAGCAGCAGAGGTCTATCTGCAGGAAGCAGAGCCACGAGAGGGAAATGTCAGAAATGGGCGCGAGTGCGAGTGAGACATTAGGTGGAGGCGCCGCTCCCAGAATCTGTGTTCTCAGTCTATGCCTCGTGTGGCCCGGGTTCAAACGCAGTTCCGGTCACTTCTGCCCCCCAGTAACAGTTCGTCTCAGTAACAGCCATTACAGCCACTGCGTTTCGCTGCTGTTTCTGTTTTATATCATCAGTGATGAACTGGGGTCCCATCTGGGGACACTTTCAGTCTGGTGCCAATTGCTTCTGGAATCTGGTCCGGACCCCCGGGACCCTCCTCAGCACAAGCGGCTGATGAAAATGAATGGAGGGATGAACATTTTATATCACTTTCATTTTTACATTTTTTTATATAAATTTGACTATTTATGGACTGAAACGTGAAACTAAATAAAAAGTAGCCGAATATAAACACGCAGACGCATATTAATGAGCTCATTGACTGTGAGGTAATGAGGTACCTGGGGGGTAAAGTGTCAGTTTACCCCACTCAAATGGGTACTTTACACTGGTGGGGGGATTCTGGGGGGATTGACCGGTGATTCTCAGACGAACCCGGAACAAATCGTCATTTTCCTCACGAGAAACAACGTAAATAACGTCGTGATACTCAGGTTCAAGTGATTTTAAGAACCAGCGACACACTGATCTCCACGCGCTCCTTAGTTGCCGTTTGAGAAAATGCATTCGCTGCAGTTCCGCCGTAAGAAGTCTGGCTGTTTGGAGACTCAGCAAAAGGACAAAAAACCTCCTGCTTGTTTGGCCTCCCTGTGCTGGGGTCCGTTTTGCCAGTTTTTGAAGTGTCCAACTACCCCCCCCCCCCAGCACCCATGAATTACGGTCAGGCGGCGGGGGGTTGGGGGATAAAACTGGAGCAATGAGTTGTTCCTCATCATACCTGCTGCTCCCATTTCACCCCCTTGCTTGGCTTCTCACCTCCCTGCCGCAGCAGCGTTCGGCTGGGTGGGAACGTAAGACATTAACAGCGGCGGCTCCCGCATTTCAAAAGAAGACAGAAGGGGATAAGCGGGTCCTCCTGACCTTCCTCAGCGTCAATAATAAATGGCTGGGATTCTAATGCCGTTCAGTGGAGTTAAACTTGGAGGCCCAAAGGACCTGGGCGGAGCGTCAGGAAGCAGTATAAACCTTTACCGCGGTATCCGAGTGTAACTGGTTCCTAGAAAAGCTTAAGCACTGCAAACGGGGAGACGGGGAAGCAGCTTCCAACGTTTCTCATGCGTCACCAAGCAAATGTCCTTTGTGACCAAAGTCCTTGACCTCTTTCAGTTCTCTCCAGAATGGCCCTCTCTTCTTTAAAGACACGGCGCCTTCCAGGCCTCCTCCTTCTTCTGAAGAAGAAAAACCTGGAGATGCCCGACTTTAAAATCAAATTTTGTCGATTCCAAATCGGATTCTCCCACATTTCTCATCACGGCCTTCGCTGCGTCTCGGGTGTTCACAGCCCCCCGCCGCGCTGTCGCAGGACTCGTTTAAAGGCCCGGTGCTTCCGGATGCTTCCGCTCGGCAGACGAATGCAAGAAAGGCCGTGTTTTCGTCCCTCACCTGACCGCTGCAGAGGCGCGGGGTCCCTCCGCCCCGCGCGTCCGTCGGGATCCGCGTCCACGTGGGAGGGAGTGAGAGAAACGGCCTTTGTTTGGAGGTGTGATGCACAGCGACTGCGCTTTTGTGCGTCTGTGCGCCCGGCTGAGGTGGAACGACGCGCAGGTTTCACCTGCCGCACTGGGGGCCTCGGCGTCCCCGTAAACACAGAACCCCCAGTGTGTTTTCTGGCTCCTTTTTACACCCCGCAGCCTCTGTTCCTTTAAACAGGGAAGTAGGTCGTGATAATGGCCGCCCAGGTGCGTTTCTGCTGTCCGGGCCGCTCTGGGTTTGTGCAAAGCAAGCGGTGGGGGGGAACTGGGGGGGGGGGGGTCAGCCCTGTGCCCTGTCCAACCCCCCGAGATCAACAGCCGCTGTTCGGAAGGGCCCTGCCCTCCGAGGCCCGAGTCGGCGGCGCTTATCTCATGCCCACCAGTGATTCAGGGCCTTGGCATAAGCTGGTACCAACCTCTTGTGCACTTTCAGACCACGTTTCCATGGCAGCGGCCATGAAAGGAACTCAGCGAGGAGCAAAAACAACGGATGACACTGTCAGGCGGAATGGATCGGCTTTCCCAGTCTCCCAGTTTGAACACACCTGTCCCAAATCCCCGGCGGTGCGCGTTAACCCTCTCCTCGGCCCCTGGACCCCACCCCCGCGGTTTGTTGTGGTTGTGAGGGGTGTGTTTCGCTGCCGCGCTGCCCTGTTTGATATGCAGCATTGTATTGTGGCGATAAAGCGGGGCTTGTGGGGGGAATAATAGGCAGCTTTGTACACTGCGACTCCACGGAGGAAAGGAAAGTGCATGAAAAGTGGTCCCTGCCGTCCTGGTTTGGACTTAACCCCTCAACCCCCGGCCTTAACCCCCAGCTTTGCCCCACCCTCCCTCATCGCCCCTGTGAATAGACCCTCTGTCTCACTCGGGATCAACGGTGAGGGACACGGCATTTTTCTATATATATATAAAACCGTTTCATCGCTATATTTATCGCGTGGGTTACGCTTTAGCGGCCGTGTAGATCCTGGCCGCCAGATTTATTCTCATTGTCGTTCCAACCTATACCAGTCAGTTTAGTTTTTTATCAAATTTCTAATTGTTTGTTTCATATTTATCATCGATCCAGTTAACGTTTGCTTAGTGTGTCGTCTTTTCTTGTCCGTAATAAGTTTCATTTAATAGGTGGGGACAGGCCGGGGGGGCCCCCGTCTCCCGCGGCGGAGCTGCCCATAAGTTTCCTTTAACTATTTTTAGTTTGAGCCGTGGGGGGTGTTTTCATTGTCTTATCCGTCACGCGCTGTATATATTTGCCGGTGTTAGATTTTACGGATTAGAGTGTTCCTTGCATATTGGGTTCAAATATTTACCCCAGTGTTTCTGTTGGGGGGGGGTTTTAAATACAAGCGGAGATGATGGATGGAGAGGTTTCACCGGTGAGCTGGACAGCAGAAAGTGGCCTGTTTTTCGTGTGCTTAAAAATTCCATTGACCACTTTTTCTGCACGTACATCTACAGCACGTGACCGTTCCTGTAACGGAATCAGAGTATTTATCGCAACTAGACTTATATTTTTGAACACGCTGTTATATCGCGTCGCTTCCCATTTTCGAGGGGCTGCCGCTCATCCGTCGTGGGGGAACGGACGTCGACGGGCCCCGCGACAGACATGTTAAAGGAAAACTTAGAAAACGGTGTGAAACATCGATGAGGTGACATCGCCATCTAAATTTCCCCGAATAATTCGGGGGGCGAAACAACCGGGCGATTTTTAACCTTTGATTTTTCCATGAAGGCGCCAGGCGGCGGGGAGGAAGACCTCGGCGACGTCATTTCCCTGGAGCTGCGAACCCGCGCTTGCGGCAGTTCATAAGATTGTTGCTGCGTCCTTGAAACCAAAAGAAGCAAATAAACCGAGAAAAGGGTTTTAAACCGAAGCCAGAATGAGAGCGAAGAAGCTCCGATTTTCAAGCAGGTTACGAGTTGACCTGGAGCCCCGCTGGGGACCTGGCTGCCGGCGTGTCCTTCTGCCCTCACGTTTTGATTTCTCCACTTATGGTGCCTTTCCTTGGATCAGAAGTGTCCTTCAGAGCACGATACTATGTTTTTTTCGCAAATAAGGGAGTTCCCCTTGGCAGACACAGCAGGGCTCACTAAACCCACCGGAGATCCCGGAGCATCTTCACCTGGCGGCCGACTCCCCTGTTTTAACCGAACTCCCTGGGTTATAAACAGCCCCAAAACCTACTCGGGGAAAAGCGCACGTGCGACTAGGTGCCACCAACTGTCTTTCTTCCGTCTGTTTAAGGCCTTTTACAGTTTTGTCCCGCCGCAGGAGGAGCGTGGAGTGACCGCACTTCTCCTGAAGGGGATGGCGTTTTGCCTGCTGCCCTGAGCCCCGGCCCTGATGCGTGGAAAAGTTTCTCATCAGATGAAATGCTTTATCACGCCACATTTTGTAAATTGACCGTGAATGTAATTAAAGTACAATCACTCCTCGGGATAAAATATTTATACAGCAGTCAGGCCTGCTCTTAATAAAAATGTCCGTTCAAATGGCATCACGTCGGGAACAACTGTAAATGCCGCACTTCACGACGGAGGGGAGGGTGATAAATCATTTTCGTATTGAGCCCAGGTGGAAATGGCAGGTCATTTGAAATGTCTGGGTTTAATTATGCCGTTTTGCGGGGGCCGGGTGTGAGTGTGTGAGTGTGTGTGTGTCGGGGGGGGGTCTGGGTCTGTGGGTGCTTTAGATATGAACTGTGGGGCGTTGCTGGCGTGACGGCAGCGTGGGGAGCCGGAGTCCACAGCCTGGACCTGGACCCTGCGTGAAAGAGCTCCATCCCAACCCATCCGACCCGCCGTTTTGGAGCGTTAGCGCCTCTTGAATATTTTAGCGACTGTCCTCCTCCTTGCTGAAAGATGTATGAATACACAACCGGCCGCCGACTCCCTCCTTTTCTCTCAACCCCTTTTTCCCCTGTGTGGCGGCGCACCGGCATCGGACTGTTTATTTTCAGCTTCCCATCGGAAGCGGCGGGTCACCTTCCGGAACGTTCGGCACGGCAAAGACGCCCCGGCGCAGTTCGAATTCGAATTCTCTCCATCTCGCCGGAAAGCGGGCAACAGCGTCTGCAACAAGTGGCGTCGCGTAAACAACGGCAACGGGTCCGACGTCTCCTCAGCCCTGCAACCCTCCCTACAGCATTTTCCCGCTGCCGGGACAGCAGTCGACGCAAAAGCGGCGTGTTTTCCTTCTCGCTGCGGCTCCTGTGAGCGCAGCACGGCACCGAGGTGCTTGTTCCATGTGGCCCGCGACAGAGGTACGACTGAACACGACCCACGCGGCTGTTATTTCACCAAACACGCCTGCGTTTGGCGCAGGGAACCGGCGTGGTGCCGGTTTGCCTAACAAACCCTGCGTCTGTTTTGGGGGGGCCCTCCTGGGGGGCCGCAGCGTCTGCGAGGTGCACGTCCGGCCCGTCTCGCACGCGACCCCGAAATTCTCGTTGTCCTGCATCCCCTCCCTGCCTCGCCCGCTCTCACCTCTCGGGGGTCTGAGATGCGCGTCTATTTGCGCGTCGGCATCATCGCGTGTGTGTCTGTGTGTATGTTAGCACCCGTTCGTTGTTTTCCTTCTCCACGCCAGGGCTCCCAGGGACCCCAGGTGGGCCGCCCGGCTCGGAACAGGACAGGTGCGGGAAGAGATGGCGAGGGGTCACCGGGATGAAGTCAGCAGTCAGGAGAAACTGCGGTGACATTTCACCTCTCGGTTGGCCACTCCTCGCAGAATAGATGTTCTGGAGGTGCGGCGTCGAGCCACAGCACATTGTCACGCCCACTCTTCTGTGACCGACCGCCACCCCCCGCTTCGCTCGGCGTCGCCTGTTGCGCCGTCCCCGCCCTCTCTCAGCCGGCAGGGCTGAGGCGCTCTCGCCGACGCCGCTCAAACGCGCATCCCGGCAAACTCTGGGTGGATGAACGTTCGTCTGCGGGATAAAAGGGCCACACGTGTGTCGCCTGCCCGCCGAACACCCCCCGCGGCATCCGGGCTGCTTCCTCGGATGGATGCGAACCCCCCCCTCCGCCCCCCGCACGCCAGACCCCCTGTTGCCCGGACCCGATGCTTTGTCACATTTCAGCAGTAGCATAGTGGGGGGGGGTCATTGCACTGAAACGTGTGCGGCAAAACGCACCGGGGGGGGTGGTGTGAAAAAAGACGCCGTGATACAGGGTAATTGTTTCCTGTTTGTTCATGTATGGAGATAAAAATAGCCAGTCGGTGTCGCGGATGCGTTTGGGTACCAGGAAACGCTGCACCTCCCAGCATGATAGCTGACACACGACGGGCAGTCGGCCTCACACACACACACACACACACACACACACACAGCAGCACATGCCACACAATGGCTCTTCCCAGATGGGTGTCAGTCTTTGCAGAGATGCAGGGATTTACAACAGGAGGCTCTGCCGTTGTTTTTAACGCCAAACTGTTACCTGCGTGGAATCTGACGGCCTCAAGAAACGCCCCCCCCCCCCCCCCCCCCCCC
>UFQX01000506.1:364908-380819 GCA_900497675.1 Arapaima gigas
CCCCCCCCCCCCCCGGCTCACCAGGTCACCTCGGAAATCACCCCTGCTCTTCTCCGGTTGCGAAAACACGCAGACGTACATTTCATTCCCGTCACGTGCGAGATGGAACACGGCGCCGCTGGTGGACGTCCGCCCCCGGTTATCGGCATATTTGCCGTGGGCTCCGACGTGCAACTTTATGACAGTTGAGCCGTATTTCAACACCAGGTTTACATAGCAACCGAGATATGGATAATCTGGCATATTCACATTCCTTCTCGACATCTTATAGGCTATTCTGCTCATCACATGCAGCCACACATTGTATCATTGCTACTATAATCCTTTTCTCTGTCAGTTCCACCCATCACATATTTATATACCTACAGATAATGGGGTGTTTTGCACAGAGGACAGAATGAAGGAGCCACACGCAGAGTCGGTGATATCAAACTGACCGGTGCACCGCGTCTCGGACAAGTTACGCAATTCGGACCGTGTAGAACGTCAATGTGTAAGTTCAACGAGCAAAACAGCAGCAGCAGCAGCAGCAGCAGCAGCAGCAGAAGCCTCTGCAGTGCAGTGGAGCACGAGGGCCAGGTGCTGAGGTAGGAGCGGGGAAGGAGAACCACGCCAGGTAACCCGTCAACAACGGCCGCCGGGTTTAACGCAGCGGAGAGGCGTGGGAAGGCCGAAGCCCGTCCGCCCGCCCGCCCGCGACTTACCAGCGCCGCAGGAGCACAGGAGAGACAGCAGCAGCACAACCACCAGCGTCAGGATCTTCACATTCATCTCTGCTCTCCCCTCCGGCTCCCAGTTAGTCGCTAGCTGATATGCCGTAGCGGTGTGTGTACGGGAGGGAGGGCGGGAGAGAGGGAGGGAGAGCTACTGAGTGAGCAAGCGAAAGAGAGAGAGAGAGAGAGAGAGAGGGAACGTGTGTGTGTGTTTGCTCCTCGCCGTCCGTGTGTGTGTGTGCCCCTGCATCCACGGGAGGCTGTCGGTGTGTGCGCGTGCGTGTGTGTGTGTCCCTGTTTCAATCTGGGTCTATATGCATATCCGCTCGAGCGCATGATGGCACTGGTCGGAGGATCGGCGCCCGTCCCTCTCTCCTGAGCGCTCCCTGGGAGGCGTGTGGGTTTGTGTGCTTCCCTTCCTCTTCGAGACGGCAGCCTGTGCCAAGTTCGGCGTCGCTGCGAATGTGCCCAGAGTCGGGTGCGCGCGCGCGTGTGTGTGTGTGTGTGTGTTTGTCTTGGATGCCGAGCCTATCATGCGGTTTATGTATCATTGACTCCCTGAATCATGAAAGCCCCCCCCCCCGCGCAGATGCATTCTGGGGATATTTTATACGGTTGATATTTATACCATTACAGACACTCTTGAACACACTTTTTGTTGCCGGCTGGAAGTTTACCGGGTATTGCTATGTCGTGGCGAGAAACGGGAGGAGGCCGGAGCGCGAGGAGTTACAGGGAAACACAGTCCCTCCTCCTGTCTTGACCCCAGTTGCGTAAAGTGCGCTCAGAACATGTTCGCCCCCCGTTGTTCCTCATTCTGTTTTGTCGCAGTCACTTTAAAGCTCATTTAAATGGGACTTTTCCATTCTTGTAGAAGCAATTTTTCAACGTTAAAATGAGGTCTCTGGGATTATACTGAACATAAGAATTTGAAAATTGCTTAAATATTCACCCCCAATATTTTGTATACAGTTGTTTATCAGCAGCTACAGTCCGTCTTTGGTGCCTCTGCATGTGTGAATGTCTGCATTAGCGTTGCTTATTTTCATTTTGGAATTCTGCCTGTTCTGTTCCAGGTAAATTAGATGGAGAGCATCGGTGGACAACACTTTTCATGTCATCCCTCAGATTTTCAACCGGATTCAGGTCTGGGTCCTTCCACAATGTCAACCTTTTTTTCAAGCTTCCCGTCTGTTTTGGGTGGTTGAAACAAATCTTCACCCGAAACACAGACCTCTGGCCAGCTGAAGCAGGTCCTCCTCAAGGATTTGCTGACATTTATCTCCATCCATGTTGCCCTTGATGGTAAAAAATTGCTCCAGTCCCTCCTGCTGAAAAGCAGCCCCACACCATGATGCCACCACTGCCTTGGCTGACAGTAGGGATGGTGTCACCTGGCACTTCACTTTCAGGCCAAAAAATTCGGCTTTAGCACAGCATTTTCTTCTGGAAGGTTTCTGATTTTGCCAGACTTTGTTTCCAACATGCAAACCTCCACACATTACAACTGTAACAAATCAGTGACCCATAAGAATTTTTTAAAGTTATTTCTTAAACAACAATGAGCATAAATTTGAGCCCGAGGGAAGACTGACTCCATACGTGGTGACCTTGACACCAGTGTAAGTGTACGAAATAAGAAAACAAACACCTGCTTTCACATTCAACTGGACTGTAGTGCCGCTCTTCAGAGAACAGCCAACTGTGAAGGTAAAGCAAGTCTTCAACATGGCAACACACTTCATCCCTTCATCTGGCACTCCTGTTGTTACATTATTTTCACTTTTACAACTGGAGATGTTTATGAAAGTCATTCGGATGAAGGAGACCGCAGTAGGAGACCTCGGCTACGTCAGTGTGTCAGAGACCGGGCAGGCCGGGTAGCACCAGGCGGCCACACGCTCACCCAGTAGCAAATATGTGCCGCAGTAGAAGTGTTTCCACACAGAAGAAAATGTGGAATGGAAGGCTGACATATAATCGATATGCTGCCCTCAGTCACAATCCCCCAAAGCCCAGCAAATAGGTGCAGGCATAAAGCTGTCTGTACGGAATGTTGTTTCCCAAAGTCACTCTGCTGGCCCGAGTTAAAGGGTAATGGATGTGTTCCTCCATCGTGCATCTGTGGTACCTTCTCTGGCTGCTTCTGTTGGCTGGGTTGAGCTGTCTCAGGGGGCCTGCATGTCTCTTACACCCACTTGAGAGGCAGTTGCAGGAGGGGGGTGGAGGTTTCCATTTTTACACTGACCACTTCAAACTGCCGGGAATCTCCCATCCCTCCCAAGTCAACTTTTCCTCTCTTTTGGTCGCTGTGAAGGTGTTTTTTTTTACCCATTCAGCTCATTGAAAAGCTTATTTGCTGATGTGTCATCAAAATTCCCGTTTTGCTTTTTAGGATTAAAACTGTCTGCCATCCATAACCGGTCGGCCATTTTAAGATCCTGGTGGCACTGGAAGCTCAGGGTGTGGTGAGATGGGAGGCAGGGCACTCCTTGGATGGATCACCAGTCTCTCACAGGATGGTGACACACTGTCCACACACACACACACACACACACACACACACACACACACACACACACACTATGGGTCATTTAAAGTCACCGGTTCACGTCAGCGTGGGGAAAACACGCAAACTCCACACAGGTCAAGGCAGATTCTAACTCACAACCCAGGGGCTGTGCGGCTCCAGTTCTACCCACAGTTCTACCCCTTGTTCTGCTGTGTTTAATCGTAAAAACCTTAAACAAATGAATAGTTATGTAAAACGTGTCTGCTATCCTAACCCTGCTGCCTGTCTGGAGGGGTGGCGCTCAGTCTGTCAGAGCTGCTCAGGAGCACAGGTGCCAAACACTGGTTCCCAGGTGCTGCGATTCACGGCCACGGCTTTTGTGAAGCACCAGTGCGTCAAAGTCGGAACACGCGCGACGCTGTCAAAACAGACATAAAGGTCAATTACCTTTGCTGGGATTAATGGTTTTATTGTTAGTTCTAGAAAGTCCTCAGAAGCATGTAGCCTGCGGAGCTCTTCCAGTCCGTCTTCGCATTGCAGGCGAGCACGTCGGAGGAGCTGCGGAGGTTCGCTCGGGGACCTCAGTTGAGCTCCACTTCTTCAACATCTGTGCAGAAACAGGAAGAACTGTTTACAGGATGTTTACAGATGTTTACAGGATTCCAGTCGTGTCAAATCCCCCAAATGCTTCTGTTAGCTTGCGGGGGGTCACGTTCACAGGCCCGCTTAAGGCGGGTTTTCATTGAGATGGCAGTGTCTCCATTGTGGTTGTTGTTCTGTCAGTCTTTGACTCTCAGAAACCGGTAATATTACCTCTTTCGGAAAGATGGGATCGCTGTAAAATGCTCTGCTCTTATTTGCGGGAATGTTTTTATTTCTGCTTGATCTCGCTGCACATTTTTGCAGTTGCTGACAAGAAAAACCTTTGAAAGGATTACACCTAAAGTCTATCTGACCATTGTACTCCTTTACCGCGGTATCCAAGCTCCCGGTTTCCAAATTCCCAATAAAACCGCCAGTACATTTACTACCCGAGTCCCGGCGTGACAGGGGGAGGCGGAGCCACGGGAGGGAAACATCGGAAACGGGCATCCATGCTCTCGGTCTGTGCCTCGTGTGGCCCGGGTTCAAACGCGGTTTCTGGTCACTTCTGCCCCCCGGTAACAGCTGTTACAGCCGCTGCATTTTACCGCTGTTTCTGTTTTATATTCGTCTCATTTTTACACAAATTTCACCGTTAAATGTCTGTTGCTGTTACTACTGATCCTGACGAATGAAGCGTAATGTACGACACTAAATAAAAAGTAGCCGAATATAAACACGCAGACGCATATTAATGAGCTCATTGACTGTGAGGTAATGAGGTACCTGGGGGGTAAAGTGTCAGTTTACCCCACTCAAATGGGTATTTCACACTGCTGGGGGGATTCTGGGGGAGTTAACTGGTGATCCTCAGACGAACCCGGAACAAACCGTCATTTTCCTCATGAGAAACAATGGAAATAACGCCCTGATATGGAATTCAGGGCATTTTTAGGAGCCGGTTACACTCAGATCGCGGGGTACAGATGTATATCTACAGATGTTTTTGTACTGGCTCAGTAACCTGCTGTTCAGTTACAACCTGCAGGTGCTTGAAACTTCCCTTGAAGGGTTGAATGTGGACCAAGCTGATCTGGCTGGACGTCCTCCTTACTGCTTGATGAAAATTTCCTTTAAAAATGACTAAAAATGAGCCAGATTACAGGTAACGGTGAAGTTGCCTACAGCTGGAGTCCCACGTGTGGACCTGGGTGCTCCAGTCGGGAGGAAAACCCCTCGCTATGGCGGACGCAGCCCCCCGGGGTCCCTGAACTCGGCCTTACAAGCAGCTCTCGGATTAGCCGGTCTCCCTTCATCACCATGCGTTCCAGCCGCCCAAGTGATGGAAATGAGAGTGGTCGCATCTCCGATGACGGAGATCGATTGAGAAGAGTCTTGTGGGCCATCAATGTGGGCCGGCTGTCACATTTTCCACCCTATAGTCACTTTTTCACCTTGATGTGCTTTTTTTTTTTAAACTAAATAAGATGTGATCCGCTGAAATTTCTCCTGGGAGATCTGAGGCAGAGCTGCAGGCATGAATAGATTTCACGCTGTAAAAGCAGTGAAGACCTTGGCCTTTGGGCTTTGTCTGTAGTGCTTTAGGAATGAAAAATAGATGTAGAAACTTTTGATCGTGGGCATGAGCCCCTCATCCCGCCCCCTTCAAACCCAGCCTAGGTGTTGGAGAGAAGTCGGGCGTCTGCACTGAACCATCTCATCTTGGATAATTGATGTCGACCGAGACAATCCGGTCAGGTTCTGCAGATGTTCCTTAAATATGGCTACAGCCCTGAATGGTATGAATACGCAAAAACATGTCATTTATCATCAGCAGAAGTTCTCTTTGTGACAGGATTCTTATTTAGTCTCCATGCTGGCAAGGACGTTTCCACAATTCAGCCATTTCCCAGCTGCCGTCTTACTCCAGGCTGCCTGAGGGACGGGGAAGATGTAGTGAAAGGACTGCTGGGGGCGCGCCGAGAGTTGGAAAAATAAGCCACGCGTCTTTATTTTACCGTTTCAACTCCTGAAATGTTTCACGCCGAAAATGACCGCAACTCTGGCTTCGATTTTAGTGCTTATTTGGTGTGTAAAAGGCCTCGGCTCGCACGCGGCTCCTTGCCCCCGTGATCCGGCAGGACCCTCGGCAGACGTCTGAAAACCACAAACTAAAAAAGGCCTCGGAATTCTTTTCTCTTCACACTTCAATCAGGCAGGACCTCCTCCGAGGACCTCCTGCAGATGGTGAGCAACAGCAATATCAGGTAGGGCCTGAGAAGCGAATGTTTGACAAAGACATCAGAGATACCTTTCAGAGTCCATCCTTTGCCATCTTTCCTCCCTGCGCTCATTTGCAACAAACGTGGATGCCGGCCATCTTTCTGTACGCTCCCGTGAACGTCAGCGCGGCGCTCTTCTCATCCTCGCCTCTTTTGTCTTTCCTTTCCAGTTTGGGTTTCGAAGAGAAGACACTGCATTCCTCTGAAGCTCCTCCACGGCAGCACGACATCAGAAGAAGTCAAAACAACCTTGCACGTAAGGCCCGAAGCAGGCTCTCCGTCTTTTATTCCCTCCCGAAGCCGCCGCGCTTATCGCAGTTTTGATCATCTCCTGCAGTCACGCGCGGCTTGGAATCCCCCCGCGAGCTTCCCCTGAGCTCCGCCGTGGAGATGGTCGGTCTCTCCTGGTCTCTCCTCACGCTGGGATGTAGAGCAGCGCTGGGTTGGCGAGCGTGAGATAGGAAGATGTGCTGTGGGGATGAAAATGGCCACTGTGGACAGATAAAGCGGTAAATTTTCACTTGAGCATCAAACCTACATCACCGCCCATCCAGCGGCGAAGCTGAGCTTCGTCCAAAATTCAACCCTTTAATTTCTTCCGATCGGAGACCTCGACAGTTGGAGGACAATAGACTTTGCGTGTAGCGCAGTGCGGCTGAAATTCTTTGGACACGATCCTAATGGCACCGCGGGCAGAGATGGTAATCGGACACCTGAAAAATAATACCTGTCCGATGGGGGCTTTAAAACAACAAAAAACGGAATGCGAGACACAGGGTGTCGTACGGAGCTCCTTCCCTGGCCGCCATGAACCGGCCTGTTTCGCGTTCGACGTCCGACGACAAATCCGTTTTTTATAAAATTCTTGTTGTTTTTAGTAAAGGGTCTTTTCCGTTCAGGGCAACGGTGGAAAAGGTGGTGAAAGGCGCTCAGCTGGATTCCAGGGTGTCGAGTATTTTGCAAAGTGGCCAAAAGCACAGAGATGAAGACAGTCGGAAGGTTCTGCATGTTTGCGGCAGACTGACGAAATACAGTTTGTGACGCATCGCCGCTCAACCTGTTCGACGTGATGAAGAATAGCATCCCGACCATTAAAAGTGTTTGTTCATCTCCTGATGTTGCTGGGTTTGTGTCTCGCGGAAACGCGGGTCACGGCGCAAAGTTAAATCAACACAGACAGAAAGAAGCATCTTCAGCCCTAACTAACCTACACAAGCGCTCTGAAAAAAGCGGTAAAAATGCAGCACGACACCCCATTTTGGACCGTATCTAACCGGCCCGGTTCCACATGTGACCAGACGGTTGATCTGTGGAAGCAAATGACACCGTGTGACTGGTTAAGGTGCCGGACGACTAATCCGTTGTGTTCTGAGCACGTTGGTTTGAATCCCATTCTCATGGTTCTGTCCAGCGGTGAATTTAGACCTGAGGTCTCTGGACTGACCCCAAAAGAAGCAACGTTTCTTACATCTCCAGAGGCAGCTGAGACAGTAGAGTCTGACACACCTTGTTGAAATGGCTTGAGCTCCTATGTAAATTTGCAGGGTTTCAGCTTTTGGAGGAATAAGAAGGTTTATGGAGCAAAGGCAGCGGAGGTTGAACCACAGACCACCCACCCCACCTCTCACCTTCATACAGAGTGAATGTGGACATCTGTCGTGCCACAGAGCCACACCAGCTGCACCAGTGCTGGACCCTAAATGTGGTGCTTGGAGGAGAAGAAGGAGACACCTGAGCTGCATTGTGGTCTCTCCTCACCTGTCATCTCCATCCCATTTCAGGACTGGTTTCCCACACCAGCTTCACCAGCTTTTACCGCCTCTTTGACAGTTTCCACCTTCAGCCAATGTAGCAGAACAAATGACCATAGTAGTGAATAATGTTCCCTCTGATATAAGGATATCAGATTTCTGACTTTACTTTCATAAATGTTACCAGATGAAACAGCCCATTGCTGACAAACCACCTTCCAAGCGTCGGAGTTTTGCCGATATTTCCACGTTCCCCCAAATAAAAAAAAATAAAAAACGTTTTTTGAAGTGAAACAATTTAGCTTAAAGGAATTTATATCCCAGCCAAATCTCTGCTGCATTTGTTTGTGTTTCCAAATGACAGACGTTATCGGAAAAGGACAAAAATAAAAACGTTACTTTTTGCGCCGATTAACGCATCGGTCGCACTTTTGCTTTCCAGAAACTTTGTCTCCTTTCCCATCCTGCTTTCCTTCTCGACCACACAGTCCGCTGAGTCTCAGCCGTCACATGTGAAGCAGAAGTTTTGCGTTTTTGTTGTCATGTGGGCTGGTGAAGTTTTATTGGAAAAGAGAAAAGTGGTCAAGCTGAAAGATGCTTTGGTAGATGTTTCCAGCAGGCCATCACGAAGGATCTTGGCTGCAGGCCTCTCCGGATCTCCTGCCCCGCCGTCCAAGGCCGCCGGCAGGTGGACGGACTTGACCCGGACACCGAGGTGGGAACGCGCGAGGAACGGGTGTGCATGAAGTCATCGTCACTGCTGCTGAAAGCTGAGGAGCACTCCAGCGGAACATCTAGAGCCTCGGCCACCGTCACGTTCCCCAGCCGAGCTTCCCGCCCCTCGTGCCAAAGCCGCCCAGCAACTAGACCTGGTCTGCTCAGCTGCTCTTAAACCGGTAACCAGCAAGGTTAACTTGCAAAGCCTCCCGGCTCATTCCGGAATTCATCTCTGCAACTAGAGGACAAAATCGGCTGTCCTGTAAGAAGAACGTAAATAGTTTCCCAACAAAGGCGGAGCACCGTATCTTTCTACATGGCCCTCGACTGATGTTCTACATCTATTTAGAAATATATAAATTTTTTTCCAACTCCACACCTCAGCACCGTCTTTCCTTTTAGATGCTGCCGCCTTTGCTGTGGCTGCAGTGCATCGTGGGGGTTTCTTGAAGCTGGTTTCTTGGAATCTGGCATTTGGAGTCTTTAGTTCCTGCTCATTCATCCTGTCTATAAAACTGGCGGATAACAGTAGCCAAACACAACGGAAATGGGCTCAACCGCAGCTTTATTTTTAACTTAAGGCTCCTCTTGCCATCAGCGACAGGATCCAGAAAGACGTCCTGGGTTCCTCAAAACTCCACGCACCTCGTGGACACGATCAGTCCTTGTTTGAAGCGGCAGCGTTTTGCTGTCGGACCCCTGAGGCCGATCTGTTAGGTGCGGAAATGTCCAGAGTGGAGGAAAGACTTTGATTTTGTCAAAGCAGCAGAATTACGGTGACAAACTGGCGGCTGTTGCTCGGTTTCTCCGCATAACTGGAAGCTGCGCGTGACAAAGTGACTCCGAAGGGACCGTATTTCAAAGCAAAGTTCTTCATGATCTGCAGTCGCGATTCATCGCTGTCATTATTACTGCTGCACCGGGAACTGAGGAACAGACGCGTTCATAAGGAATGGTTGCGTGTCAGAATCCAGCGGGGGTGGGTGGGGGGGGTCCGCCGCTTATCCCCATTAGTGTCTTTTGATGCTGTGGATGCGAGAATGTGTACAACGCGAATTAGCGACGCTACATTAGCTATTAGGATGTTGGCTCCCAGTTCTGGCGCCCGGGATTCTGCCAAAAGCGAATGCTGAGAATCGCTGCCCTGGAAATGATGCGTTCGGGGCTTCAAAGACGCGTTTCTCCGTTCGAAATGGAGCATTTCTCCGTTGTAACTACATGTTATTAAAAGCCTGGTCCAGTAACCAGGGTTGTGAGGGGTAGCCGCAGTACAGTTTGCCGCACTGGAACGATATTATTTTGTTGATCTGGGATTGAATTGTGGCAGCTGAATGAGTTTCTCTAAATGCTGTTTTTTCTGGTGCAGGTGTCCCCCTCCTTAGGAGCGTAACGCAGTGCTGGGAAGTGACTCGCGAGGTGAAGTCGCAGTCGCAGACGTTACCTTTACGGCGCGAACGGCTCTTATTGCTTGTAAACTGGAAAAATGCGCCTCGCTTTTGGTCGTAACTCAGTGGAGGGTGTTAAACAATTTCGCTTCAAAAGATGAAGACTCACACCTTGAGGTATACCTGTATCACCTGCCTGAGGGTGTAGTCTACAGCAGCAGATGCCAGACCCTGTCTCTGAGGGCCCTGAACTAAACCTTAGATGCTAACAACGTTACTGTGGTACTCATCTTGACAGCAGCCACCTTCCCAGGTGTGTAAGGTATCAGCCATGTTCTGACTGAAATGTCCTCCACAATCTAGCAGAAATGGAGGTTAGTTTGCTTCTCTACATGGTAGCTGAGTCTCCCATGCCAGAAAGTGGAAGTGTAAAGAGAAAGGACACACTATACGCTACGGAACTGTTTTTCTGTTAAAGTGGTTGTATTGTGTGTTGTGGGACAGGCGGACACCACGGAGAGCGACGTGTGTCACAGTTCAGCGAGAAAGTGGAATAGAACAAAATATCCATCACCAAACTTTATCACCTGTATGTTAGCAATGTGTGCAGTGGTATGTGTGTCGTGTAATTTCTTATCCCTCCCTGTCACCAGTTTGGGTCCTTCCTCCAGCTCCCTCCTATCCTCATCCCCTCTACAGTGTGTGTCTGTGAGAACTGGCCTATTTGTCCTCATTCTGCTGAATTACCCAGGAACTGCCTGGAGCCACACTCGACGAATGTGTGTAGTACTGCGTGTACGCACGCGTGTGTGTTTGGCTATGCAGACACCTGACTTAGGGAGAGAAGTACCACTGTGCCAAACTTTAAGTTTGTGGCTTGGAAAACAAAGCATGAAGAACAAACAAACAAACAGACAGACAGACAGAGATTTCCCCTCATAGATACAGAGACTGAAAGTGTGTGATGTGCATTATGAAACATCTCAAAGGGTGCAACAGATGTACGACAAAGGCTTCCTCCTAATGCAGTTTTAGACCAGAAGAGGTGTGGTCCATCTGCCTCAGAGCGGGAAATGGACTCGACCTTAAGGATGTTAGTTTAAATAAAGAGGGTCTGCTGTACCCTTGAGATAAACATGAACAAATTGGCTTGGCGAAGGTGTGAATAAATGACATTTTACCTTCCTGCCTTTGAGAAAAGCTCGTACTCCACAGCGCGGCGTTTCAGGAGCAAATTGGCGTGGACGGCTGTTGCTGTGGCAACCGGCAAAGTTTGCCCCGTGAGAGGGAAGTTGAGGAGGGAAAAACACCGGTTTCACTTTTTCTTCTCCTCTTTGCCTCCTGAGATTTGCCTCCTGTTTGCCTCACCGCCGCGTACAGAAACGCTGGCTGACATCGCCGTGCCAGAGAGAAGAGCGAACTGATAAGGGTTCCTGCACGTGGGGGTGGACTTCAGCGCACGTCAATGTTATCTCCTCACGTGATGCACACGGTGCAGCGTTCACCGATAAGGAACATTTCGACATCATGGTAATATAAATATTTTGCAAAACAGACCTCGTTTTGCTGAAATCACATCTAAAAATATGGGCTCCCTGTATCTCCAATGGCACCTCCGCTTTCAACCTCACGTGCATGACTTCTAACAACTTTCTGATAATGTTTCCTCACCGAAGCTTAGAAACAACCATTTTGGCCACAGTGGGCTCAGCTCAGCCTGGATGGGGCCCAAGTCGTCACTCTGCGATCGCAGCCCCTTGGCTGTAGGTCCCGGACTCAGGTCTCCATCTCGGTCTGTGTGCAGTTTGTCATGTTTTCTCTGCTTTCCACATGCTTCAGGTGACCTGCTGACTCTAAATCACCCTTAGTGTGTGTGTGTGGATGACCAAAACCCTGCTCTGGAGAAACAGTGGTTCATGACCGATGAATAGTTGTTCTTTGACCAGTTTTTTTTCCACCATTTCGCGCTTTGGTCAAAGTCAGTGCTCCACGCTAGACAACCGCAGAAGTAAATCCATCTCCAGCCCTGTTTGAGCTTTTCCTTCAAGGCCGTAAACAAGACGCAAGTTTGCGATGTTTTTGCGATGTCCGCCCCCTGACTCTTCGCTGCCCCGGCGGGGCGGAAAACTCAGGTCCTCCCTGCGTAACCGGCACCGGCGATAATTCACGTAAAAATTCGGCAGACGGATGGCAGGTCGGAGGGCTTTTCTTTCGCCGCGCTGAAAGAAGCTCCCTTTGTTGCTCAAATAGGAGCCACATGCGTCGGCTCACAGGCGGAGGGCTGAGCGCCGCCATCTGCGTGCTATTTAAGCTGCGCACTTGCTGTCGGGGGGGCGGGGGTCATTAGGCACGGCCTCGCCGAACCTCCAGGTTCCAATAGCCGCAGGAAGGCCTGCTTCACCCTCAGGATTAACGTCCAGGTTTTCCGATTTGCCGCCCGTATTAATGCGACTTTGTCAAGCCGCTTGTTTAAATACTGTCTGACTCATTACAGATTATGTAGGCCAAGGGGAGCCTGAAATAGCCAGTGAATTATGGGTTCCAACGTCTAGCACGTCTTCCTCCTGCACCCAGGAACTCCGAATCTCGCGTTCAGCCGCAAGGACGGGCAAATCGGTCGGCTTTCCACGGTTTCTTCGTTGAAATCCGGCCCGTGGACGAAGGCCGTGACCCCCCGCTCCTAACCTCCGACCCCTGGCGATGCCAGGTGTGCAAGTGTACCCTGAAATACGCCACCCCGCACTCCCAGGTGCACTGGCCACACCTGCAGGGGTCACAGCCTTCGGTCGCGCTGTACGACCCCAGCTTTACTACGGTACGGAGGCGGCCGTTTGGGCAAATTAAATCAGGGATGTCAGAAGTGAAGTGGGACTCCTGGTGCGATGGAGAAACTCGTCCACAGTGACGTGTCCATGGTCAACCCACCTGGGGACAGGTGTGGGTGGCCCGGTAGGTGATTAGTTTTAAATGCGGCACTTCTGTGTCTCCACACCTGGGTTGGGCTTATATCCACAAGGGAGGAGGCAGCCGGGAGATTTCGACCGTGCAGTCCAGCCCCGACTGCCGGGGGAACCGAGTTCCATCGTGTGAAAGCGAGTCGGACTCCACGCGTCTTACAGGAGAACCAGGCTTTAAACCGGATTTCAGGCCTATTGTCTTGTTTTCAGGTTCGGACAAAAGCGCAAGATGTAAAACAGCTTTTCCCCGCCCTGCACCCCAGTCGCAAGTGTTCAGCTGTCTGACCCTTAACAAACTCTTTAAATAACTCATGGGGGTTGGGGTTGGTGGGGGGTGGGGGTCGCCGCACAATAGCGCAGAAGCCGCCATGTTGCCCGAGCTGGCGGAGAATCTGCAGTCAGTGGGTCCTCGTGGCGTGGGACGGGTCAGCGGGCAAGCGTGGTAACAACGCGGCAATCGCGTAACCGCTCGACAGGGTCACGGTTTAACGCCCGAGCGCCGTTTTCCACCGCGGCGTCCGAAGAACCGGATCCGAGTTACGCGCTGACGTGCCGGGAGGTCCCTGGGAAACAGATCCGCGGTGGGATACGGAGCCTCGACTGCGGACGGCTTTGGTTCGCTTTAATCGGCGGCGTGCATAACATCGATTTTGCGTGCAAATGAGCGGAAAGGGAGGGGTTTTTGCTGGTCGTGAACATTTGCTCGGAAATCGTAACGTCAGAAAGTTCCCCAGCTGTGTTAGTATCATCTCCGCACTGTTGACAAAAGGGCTGTTCACGCATCACGGCAAATCGTCCTCAGCTGCCATCACGCTGTTTCTAAACAGATCAGTTCGCGCAATATGTCACAGCGGGTTTATTTTCATTTTGGGCCGGAACCTTTTTCGCAGGCCCCGGCCCTCAGACTGCGCCGCCTTCATCATTTTACACCTCGCCGAGGTTATTTCCCTCGAAATATAAGTTGAAAAAATCTGTTAAATATTTATATTTTTCCTTCTGCGGAAAAACCGGCCTTGTCAAATATTTATGATTTTTTATTGTCGTTCCGGAATGTTTCCGCGATTGGTTGAGCCCCCGACCAGGACAAAGCAATCACCGATGACGACGGACAGATGGACGGACGGACGGAAATACCGAAAAATCTGCAAAAGCGAAGGGCGGAAAATCAGGGTTAGACTGTTTCCAGTCGTCTGCGGAAGCGAACGATGTCCGTCTCGGCGCTGTGTTGTGCTTTACCGCGTCGCACCGTATTGTTAGCGGTTCCTGTCGGTTAAACCGGGATTCGAAGGCCCCGCAGAGACTTTCACCCTCCTGTCCCGCAAGGCCCGTGTCCAAAAGTCCCACCCGACTCGAGTTAAAAATGTGGGAAATCATCTGTAAGCCGAGAGGTTTCACCCCGACACGGTGACAGAAAAAGGCACTTTGTCCAGAACCTGCCGCTGTTCCGGAAGCTTCTTCCATAGGATTCGCCCCCATAATCCGCTGCCCTCTTGATTCATGACCGGAACTAAAGTGTTGGCTGAACTTCCTGAGCAGAGTCTTTCCCAACAACGCGGCACAGCGAGGACCCCAGGCACCTGCGCCGCCCCTCACCTGCCCGGCGGGTGGGTGTGGGAGCAGAGACTGAGCGCGCCCGGCATCTGTCGAGCCAAGAGAGCAGCCCTGTTAAGATAAGGCATTTCCTCCCGTTCGGGCTTCTCTTCCCTTTCTCAGACACGTCGTGGGGGAGGAAACCATTAATCTGCTGCGATGATGAGAAATGTGAATTAGAGCGCAGCCCTTCCCTCCAGCCAGACGTCTCCCAGCGCCACAGTCCCACTCTGAGGTATTATTCAAAGATGCAGGTTTTCCACTGGTACAGATGTATCATCTCCTCCTAAAACACACAGCTGTTTTCCTCTTTTATCCATACTTGCATCAGCAATAAAACAGCAGCCCCCCCGCGTCACGGCCTCCTCTCGGGCCGCCGCGTGATTTCACCCGCGGGAGTTCCGGCCCAGAAGACGTCCGGCGCTGGAGCTGCGGCCAAAATAAAAAAGGTTGAGGACTCAGGCCCCGCTCTACCTTTTCAGACATTCTACACGCAGTGGAGAAGCTTCCAGCTGATCTCAGACGCCGTGATGGACGACATCAGCATCATCTGGACCTCACTTTATTTGGCTTCTGTAGTCTTTCCTGGCTGTAACATTACATTATTTTTACAGGCCAAACACCCTGTTGTTTTCCTCTCCTCGGCTGCCGGCAGGTTTCCTCTATATCTGTTCCGTCTCCACGATTCCTCTCGGTATTAAATGCACGTTTATTCATCTTCCTTCACGACTTATTTCTGTCTCCTATATCGTTCCGTTTGTGACCTGAGAAGAAGCTCCGTATAAAAATTGAACTGGACTGAGTTCCTTTCGTGCTTTCGGATCTCAGCGGCGTCTGAGGAATTAAAGGGTGGCAAAGCGCAGAGCAAAAATTCAGTTCTACTAGAAGCGAGTCGTCGTTCTTCTGCAGGACACGTCATGTGAGAATAATTTGGCTTTTTTCCCTCTGTGCCAAACGGTTTTGTGGGAATCCGGGGTTGGGTCTGTTGACACGCGGACCTGATGCTGCAGTTAACTGGGCCTCCTAAACAAAACCACGTATTAAATACAGAGAAGAAGGGAAAATGGTCTGCGGAGCCGAACCGTAGTCGTCGATCCCGGCCCCACGTTAAAGCAGCGACACCTTCAACTTCTCTTTTAGCAGCTTTTGAAGCCTCAGACGTTCCGGATTAATTTTCTTCAGCAAAGACGCTTTTGAGCAGAAATCTCACGTGATTTAAGTCTGAATGACGGTTGTTTTTGGGGGGAAAAGCTTTCGTGCGCAGATCCTCACGTGCGATACTGGGCCTCCGACACGTCCCACAAAGACCTTCTCAACATGCCAGAGGTCCTGTCATGCGAAAACGTGCTTAACAGCAGCAACAACAAAAGGTATAGGGGTGTTTGTGGGTTTTTCCCCACCCCCCCCCCCCCCCCCCCCCCC
>UFQX01000506.1:380969-403028 GCA_900497675.1 Arapaima gigas
CCCCCCCCCCCCCCCGTGCCGAGACTGGGGAGAAGTTGGGGGGCTTGGCTGGGGGTGAATAACCAGAAGTGACACGCGACCCTGGAGATCACAAAAAGGATTAACAACCTCTAATTGGAAGCTCCGAGGTGAATGATGGGGCTAATTGGGCCTTCCGCTGCCAGCGCCGGGACCATCCATCTGCCCCAGACCTCCAGCCCCCCCGTCCCTTCAGCTGCCCCGAAAAGCAGCTGGAACAGGACCTCCAGATGTGAAATTACCATGTTAATTCGGGCCTGGGCCTCCTGCCAGGAGCCACTGTGACCTGGGAGTGAGACGTCCCGGCAGATGCAGGACGGCAGCTTCCAGGAGGCTTCGGTCGTCGTGATAAAGAGGCGACGTCCTCTGAGATGGAAAATTACACAAGGGCAGGAAACCCTTCGACACACGTGAGCGGGGGGGGCACCGCCCGTCCAACAACGTGGTCCGAATCCATACGTACCGCAGGACCTCAGTTCTGCTTTGGCTTGACTTTTCTGCTCGCGGCTGGTTTTTATCTTTAACGTAGAAGGTTGACTTTTTCTCCAAAGCTAATGATGCAAAACGTCAGAAATGCAGCTTTGGGCGACTTGCCCCTTTGCGGGGACGATGCTTGTCAACTGAGTATGGAGGAGTGGTTTATTCCCTCTTTGTTCCATCTGTTGAATGGAGATACTGGACATCAAGCCCCCCCGTTGCTCAAAAGCGGGGAAAAAAGGGTGAATAGAAGAATGTGTGAAATGCCCTTGTCCCTTTGTCCCCCCCCACCACTACCACCACCACCCACCCACAGCCAAGTGTCATGTGGGAGATGAAAAAAAGCTGCGGCCATGGAAACGCGCCGGGTCTGTGCGCTCGCGGAGCGCGGCGGTAAAATATGGCTCCAATAAAAAGTCTCTCCTTTGAAAAGGACTTTGAAAAGTCGAGTTGTGCCGTTTAATCTACTTTCCCAGCCGGCGAGTCGCCACCTTGGGAAGAAAGTGGATATTTTATTTCAGCCGTCGACTGCGGAAGAAGTGGGGCTCTTGTCGCTGTGCCGTAATAAAGAATCACGCTGTGAAATGTGATACCGAGGTGGACGCGTGAGGCTGCATCAGCGCCTCCTCTTAAGGCCAGGTGTGGAAACCCAGAAGGTCCTGTCTTCCCCTCCCCAGCACCTCGGGGCAACAGGGCTGCTCTGTGACATACGTGAGGCTCGTGGTCAAGGTCCAACGTGGAGGGTTTCCACGTCTCCGCGGCAGTCGTCCTCTCCCCCGGGGTCGGAGGGGAATCGCGTCCTTCGTCATCAGATTTGACGTCACAGGAGGTGGTCAGAGGTTGACGGGAGGGACGTGGCTGCAGGGTCGAGCCGAAAGCCCGTCGTGATGTCGACGGGAGGCCTCGAACACTCCGGGCTCCTCAAAAGCAGTGAAGGAAGCTCACAGGACACCGGCGTCCCCGTCGTCCTCCACCGCAATCAGGACGCGTGGCTTTGGTTCCTGCTCTCATCTTTCTCTCTATGATTTGGTCCCAAGTGTCGGTCTATTTTTGTGCGGGGTACCTGCGCCCCGCCTGCTCCTTATTACGTCCCCAGGATCATCTTTGTTTAATGTGATTTATCCACCTTGCTGCGGATTCCCTCCTGTTCGAGGAGGTCCGGATAAGCAGTTGATCCCTTCTTCATTGGTTAATGTTTTCATGTCTGAGCGCCTTAATTTCCCCGAGCACCTTCCTGCCGGAACCACTTATTCCATCTTTGGGGGCTCTGTTTGCCCCTCGGAGCCTCGACCGGCTTCATCGAGCCGCCGGCACAACCGTGAACCGGTGAAACTGCCACCCCCCAGTTTGCTGCTGAGGCTCGGCTCTGTGGCCGGTTCGCCCTCAAACATCTCCTCGTTGAGCAAGGAGGAGGTGGGCATTTTACCGCATGAGCAGGCAGAAGGGTAACCTTTCGTGGGTGAACGCTGGCCTCAGTTGTCAGCGTTGGGAACAGTGTTGTTCCGCACCATCTGTCCCGCCGGCGGCGGTCCAGCAACGGCGAGGAGAGCATGGAGGTCTGGCGATGTGAGCAGCCGCTCGCCGACGCATCGCACAGCTCTGCAAAACACCATCCTTCATCTTATTATTACGGCAGGTAGTTCCTCCCTCCTATCGGGCCACCTGCACCGGGGCGAGCCGGGGAACCGCGGCATGACTCCCAGCGGGCCGGGACCGAGCCACCAAGTCGCAGAATGCGGACAGAGAAGAATAGATCCTGTCCAGCGGGGATGAGCACGAGCTCAGCTGTTTGTTTTCCTTCCCTCATCTGTCCGAGGCGACTGGTTTGTTTTAGTTCCACTAAAGCGGGACGTCTGCTGATGAGCCGAATTCAGCTCGGCGGCCGTGTTCGTTCGACCGCTTTTGCGTATCTGCGGGTGGATCTGGAGGTTCTGCTTGGCGCGCGGGGACAATGCGGCCCGACGTCAGAACGTTTTCTCGTCCTCCACCCGTGATGACGGGCTGGATGTCTTTATCACCGTCATCATCGTTTCGCGTAAGTTTTACTTTGTGGGCCACAGTCCACCGCAAATCTGGTCACGATGGGCCTGAAAATGAACTGCAGCCCTCCTGTGTGAACCGTCCTCAGGTGTTTCGTGGCTTTAGGCCCGAGTTTAATCGCCCCGTTTTGAAGGCGTATAAAAATTCACGGTTGTGTCGCTTGAAAGAGGGCAAAAACACTTTACCAGAAAACACCCACTGACACGCAAGTGCCTCATCGGACCAGTCTGTAGCCGTGTGGCGGAGGTTCTTGTCGTGTCATTTGTGGTCGGGGTGAAATTTTATCCACTAAGGCGATTTGCCCGCTTAACAGGTGTCTGTTTGTCCGAACCTGAGTCCCGTTGGGAGACGGTAGCCACTAAAGTGGGTTTTCCTCTCATCCAGGATCCACTAAAGTGGGTTTTCCACTCAACCAGGATCCACTAAAGTGGACTTGACTGTATGATTATTAATGTACAACTTTGAAACCTCTTACATCATTTAACTATATTTACTGAACAGTTATTTTCTGCTGAACTGTTTCAAGTTAATTGGACACTAAACTGTCTGTCTGTAGGGTGTGTGTGTGTGTGTGTGTGTGTGTGAGACTGGCACCACATCTAACATCTAAGATGTAGTTTCACAGACAGAAACTGAAAGCAAGTGCATCTCCCCCCAGGTCTCACATTTCTGTCTGTTTTTTCCACAGTGCAAAACGGGTCCGGATGAAGGAGCGCGGTGGTCGGAGGTGAGTTTGTCGCATGGAAGCCCAGGCCTCCCTGCACTGCGCTGAGCTATGAAGGTGTTCCAGCTGAAGAGCTCGAGGTGTATGAGCAACCACACATCCTGCTCCTCAGGACCCAGCCGGACCTGGCGCCTCACCCAGCTCTTTGTTCTACTCGGTAAGTTGCTTTTCACGTGACGACAGTGAGGTTTCCACCACTGATGGAAGCAGCGTATTTTACACTTGGTGGCATCACGCTGCTCATGTGACATCTCCTGTGCAAAGACCAGCAAGTCGCCATGTCGTCGGCAAATATTTAACAACCGAGAACCGAGACTCATTTGTTGTACATCCTTGTACAGCAGGAATGCAGCGGAGAATGACATGAAGATCCTCAGAGCGCTAAGCAGGGAGAAAAAAGTAGGTGTAGAAAAGTAAACAAAACAGACAGGGAAATTTAGCGGGTAATTTGAAAATATAAAGTAATATAGAAGAGATGTGAAAATGTCAGTGTAAACATAATACACAGTGCTGATGTGTAACCAGCTGGTGGAGGTCAGTGGTGGTCAGTGGTGGTGGTGGTAGTCAAGAGTGGTGGTCAGTGGTGGTGGTGGTAGTCAGGAGTGGAGGTCAGTAGTGGTCAGTGGTGGTGGTGGTAGTCAAGAGTGGTGGTCAGTGGTGGTGGTGGTAGTCAAGAGTGGAGGTCAGTGGTGGTCAGTGGTGGTGATGGTAGTCAAGAGTGGTGGTCAGTGGTGGTGGTGGTAGTCAGGAATGGAGGTCAGTGGTGGTCAGTGGTGGTGGTGGTAGTCAGGAATGGAGGTCAGTGGTGGTCAGTGGTGGTGGTAGTCAGGGGTGGAGGTCGGTGGTCATCAGTTGTGGTCCGTGGTGGGGATGGTCAAAAAAAGGAAAGTCTTACAATCAACACCAGGAGTTCTATTGGTAATACAGGAGGAACAGATGTTATATTACATCTGAAAGGTTATGTTGGTTTTTTATTAATGTTGAAGAATGTTATTTATGGTTGGAAACGGCCTCCACAAGACACCGTAATGAACCCCAGTAAACCCTAAACAACCCAATAAATTGAAAGCCCAGCCTTCTGGTGCCTCCTAACACGACCTCCAGCGAGACCCAGCAGACGCTCCTCTGTTGCTGCTCAGAGTGACGACAAACTCTCAGGCCCCTGAGTGTGAACTTGTGTTTGTGCAAATACCTCCGTGTCATTTAGACACAGTTGTTCACTGTGTGTGGCTCAGAGTGCCTGGGGGGGTGGCTGAGAAAGATGAAGATGAAGAGTTTGGTTCGGATCAGTATCAGCAGAGACTCGATGTGGTTTTAAACATCTTCGCCCTGATGGTTAATAGCTCCTAATTATATGACAAGAGAACAGAGATCCTCGCTGGAGGCATGTAGCCGTCATTTCAGCCAAACTATTTGCTTTATTACGTTGATACTTCAGCACTTCTGCTCGGGTGGAATTCATACGCGAGAAAATCCCGACGTTCCTTCGCTTGTGTCCAGGAGAGAACCTGCCGCCGTCTGCAGGACTGTTTCTCATGACACCTTCTGTTTGATCTGCTCTACGAAAGCAGAAAGCGGAGCCGCATGGATCAATGACTGTGGCCAGTGTTGGGGGGGTGTTGCTGGTTGTAGGTTTTCATCTTCAAGCTCTTGGCTTCATAGATGCTATAGGCTACAGAGCAAAGGTGAAAATGGAGGACGGTTGCGTGGAAGCCGTCGCCGGGATGAGCCTCGGCCTGTTTGCCCCTCCGCGGCCGCTGCGAGGCACGATCCCCGCTGCTCGGGGTCCGGATTCCGCAGACGTTTTCCCATCCGGGCCTTTCCTACGTTTCCATCCCTCTGCTCGGTCCTCCAGGGGACGAGCTTCTTCCCCCGCGTACAGGAGGGAAAGATGGAATATTCGATTGATTTTTTTTCAGCTTGGCTTTTTGGCAGCTCATCTGGGGGGCACCACACATACGTAACTGACACAGCACCTCAATAAAAAAAATACGCCCACCTGTAATTCCTGCATGCATTCATTGACACCAAATCCCACCTCCCACATCGCTAGACGTGTGTCCTGCACATGCCACACCTTTCAAGAGTTTAAAAAAATCCAGAATTCTGCACTGTCCAAACATATGTATTTTCCTTTCTTCCTCAGCTTTTCTCAACGCCGCTTCCCCATTGCCGAGGCCTTCGCCGTGAAATATTCATCACGCGCCGGTAAATTTTTTACCATCCCCGCTTCAGAGGACCCCCGGTGAGGTAGCGGCGCGTTTTTGAAAGGAGACGCGTTGAATGTTGAATAAGTCGAGGGAAAGAGCGACAGGAAAGGTGGGGGGAGAAGTTTGGAAAAGTGTTTGTCTGCTTTGTCGAAATGAACAGGGGGCAAGATTCCTTTGGGTGCCTTTCCAGGATATTCCGTCACCTACCTATCCCAGGTCCAGCTACCAGCCTTGTTTGTCCCCTGGTTCTGCGTGGCGGTTGGAGGACCTCCTTCCAGCTTCACAACCCCCCCCCACCCCATCCTCGATGATATTTACTCCACACAACAAATCAGGTCCTTCTTCTACTTCTCCTCATGTATCACAACCCCCCGCCGACTGCCGGTTGGATTTCACAGGGGCTTCAACATCCTCTTGTTATGTGTGATTTATTAACCTTCACGCCATGTAACCAGTCACAGGATCTCACTGGTCCGGCTTTCCGTCCGGTTAGGTTTCACCTGTTGTGGAAGAAGGGGGCTGCCAGGAGCACGGAGTGATGGTATGTGTGTGTGTGTGTGTGTGTGTGTGTGATGTTTTCTTTCTTGACCCTGCTGCCCCCTTCCCTCCAGTGGCTGCAGACTCCGCCTTCCAACCCCCAGCCGCACTCCTTCTTGGAGGCTCCAGCCAGGCTTGACTGATGGGGTTAATGGCACTCAAGGGGTCACGACAGGAGGCGCCGGGGTCGGTTGGTTCAGATCCCCCCCTTTCGTGCTGCGGCGTGTTGTACAAGAGAAGCAGCTTTCCGTCACAGAGGGATCGGCTTTGGAAGACAGAACCGCTCCCTCGTCTTCTCGTCCCCTTGGTATCTTCGATGCAAATCCCGAGTCGTCCGTGTCCGATTCCCCCGACGCCGGATTTAAAGACAGCGTCACCTGGGAAGAAGGTCCAGGTTTCCTTTTGCTCGGGGGGCCGATCTCACTGCTAACACACTTCTGTATGAAGAAACACATTTGACTTCAGGTTCCTTTTCAGACACACGTGGCAGCTGGTATTTCACATTCGCAAAGTTTTGGCTTTTTACCTCACAGCGGCCTTCAACCCACATCTGTTTGCTCCGGGATCTCGACTCCATCCCTCGATCCCCTCAACCATCTAAGAGCAGGAGAATTTGCTGCTGTTTGCTGGTGCTGTTTTCAGACATTTACTCTTCTTCTTCTCCTCCCCCCCAGGAAAGGCCTTTGTTATCCATTTAACACACATCCTTGGAATGTCCACCTTGTCCGTGCACCTGCCACACACTTTTACAAATGATTCATTGCCCGGAAAATACATTTTGGCACTTGCAGCCGAGGGCAGGGGACACGGGGGCAAGGAAACCGTTCGTAACACCACGCCGTCAGCCCTCCTGGCAAGAATGCAGACCTTCGGGTCATCTTACGGGTTGGGCAGCGACACACTGGATTCTGTGTGTGTGTGTGTGTGTGTGTGTGTGTATGTGTGTGTGTGTGTGAGCTCACAAAAATATAAACGCAGGGTCTAAAACCCCGACACGTTTCCATGCTGTGTCATCGCAGCACTAGATGGGTGACCTGAAAGGCCGCAGCTGTGCGCTGACCCCCCGCCAAGCGCAACTACTGCTGCGCCCTTCAGAAAGGTGGCCGATTTCACCGAAAACGAAGCTGTCGGACCACTGAAATCACGCCGGCAGCTTTGGCTAAAACTGTCCATTCAGCAGGAAAAGACACTTAAATGCCGCTGACAGAATCCAGATCTCAAGTGACCAGTTAAAATCTTCAACGAAGCCTTTAGATTTAGTCCAAAGTGAACATGTTTCACATCAAGATAGTGTGTGGTGTCACGGAGGCCTCTTCACTTCTCTTCGAAGCTGCCGTCAGATGAAAGCAATATCTCTGGAAACTGGATTACTGCGCATTTTTGGGGTTTTCGATCCCGATTCATATTTTCGCCAACTCAGCGGTAAACAGCAAAAGTGTGGCTCGCTCACTGGGGGGGGCTGTCAGATGCATCTGCAGAAGTGATCGTGAGGGAGGAGGATGAATAAAGTGAGGCGGGGGGGGGACAGGGGGGCGTGACCCAGCCGTTCGACCTGGCCGTGCATCTAGCTGAGCTCCAGCTACGAGGAGAGATCTGGAAAGTGTTGAAACAAAGGTCACGGCAACGTCTGCAGTTAAACGTCTGACAAATGAAGAATAAACTTTGTTTTAATTTCAGAGCCCAGGACCACCACAGGTTCCTCGATGGTCAGCATCTCCTTGCATCTCTCTGAGACTACAGCGATTTACCCGTTTATAAAGCTGGGAAAGTATAGATCAGTAAATTGTTCAAGGTTACACAGCAGGAGGTGGGATTAGAACCTTGAACCACCTGCTGTCTCCTTAAGCCCCGACCCCATAAAGACACTTGATCTACCCTGCCAGATGTTGAGGGTAAAGAGGAAAAAGGATGGTCTGGAACCTGGGACAGAAGTGCTCATCACACCTCAGACAGGTTAGCAGACAGGGGGCTGCCGTTCGGTGGGTTGTCGACCAGGTGGAGGAAGACACCACTGTGTTTGCAGCAGGTGCTGGATGTTTTTGACTCGGGCGGTTTTGTGCAAGGCGTGACTTTGGAGTCTCCCTCATCACCGTGGACCCTTCACACTCCTACCAGTTTTTGCCCAGTTCAGCCCACAGTGTGTGTGTGTTTGTGCCAAAGGATGTGTTCCCACAGCCTCGATGCTCTCAGCAAAACCTCTCAGCCATTACGCCTGGGGATGGGGTGGGGGCCATAGACCACCATGCTCACCACCAACACAATCACCCCACCATCACCACCATCAACACCACCATCACCACCATCAACACCACTATCATCACCATCACCATCATAACCACCATCACCATCATCATCACCATCATCACCACCATCATCACCACCATCATAACCACTATCATCACCGTCACCATCATAACCACCATCACCATCATCATCACCATCATCACCACCATCATAACCACTATCACCACCATCAACACCACTATCATCACCATCACCATCATAACCACCATCACCATCATCACCACCATCATCACCACCATCATAACCACTATCACCACCATCAACACCACTATCATCACCGTCACCATCATAACCACCATCACCATCATCATCACCATCATCACCACCAACACCACCATCATAACCACTATCACCACCATCATCACCACCATCATCACCACTATCACCACTATCAGCACTACTATCACCACCACCATCATCACCCCCTCCATCACCACCACCACATGTGCTGCTCTGCTCCTGAAGAAAGGTGACCATCCCCAGCAAACCAGGTCCTGCGAGACTGCCTGCTTCCTCCTGTCTGCAGATGAATGATCATTAGTAGTCCTCCAGGGTCCAGGATGGATCACTTCTCAGTATCCTGCTGAGCGAACGGGGATTTATGAGAGATGTTTGTGTGCCCGGTTCTCTGCCTCTGTGTTCTATGTTATGCCTCCATCTCAGGAGGGTTTGAGGAGACGTTATGTCCACCTCAACTGGCGGGGGGGGGGGGGAGACAGAACGACAGCAAGTCGGGGCCAAATCGCTCACACATCGTCTTCATGCCCCCCCACCGGTCTGGCTTCGGGGGTGACCGGGGGGTGGCTGCTCCCAGCGGAAAAGAGCTAAAGATGCTAAATTACCACGGCGAGTTATTCTTTCTCATCACGCTGTCGGAATCGGGTGAAATATTTAATACCTTCAAGATGTGGGGTTTGTGCCGACGGCTCGAGACGCTCGGTTGCTCGCAGGAACGAGGCTTTTCCGCTCGGACCCGACCCGCAGCTCGGAGGCCTGAACCAGACGCCGGACCCTGTGGAAATCAGGCCCACTTTATCTTGAGCACATTAGTCTGACCACCATTAACGTTCAGAGGGGATTAAAAAGCAAAACGTTGCGAAAGCGGGGCGGCGGGGGGGGTTTATTTGATCGTTTGGACGTGACGGGTGGCCAGTTGCGTGACGTGTCCTGTGACTGTGACCCTGGGGGTGACACAGGTGACGGGTTGAAGATTGGCCAGCGGTGAAAAGCTAAAATGCCTGTAGAGTGAATGGTTGACGGGTAACGCTGGGGGTCCAGCTGAGTCGCTGTGATTGTGACCCCTGTTGACCTGATGCCTTGCATTTTACGATTCCTTCGTTGATTGGATTGTGAATATTAACTAGGGTGCCCCCCCCCCCCCCCCATGTCTGAGTCAGCCGACCGTCCGGCTCCTCTGTCCCCATCGCGGTGACCCGGCGCCGAACCCGGACGTCACTGCAGCTCACCTGCCAAATGTGTGCGCCTGTTGCCAGGGTTACTGGTTATTAAAACCCATCCATAACTTAGAGCTCAGAGGGAAAGGTGATGGGGGGGCTGATAAAATTTTGGTGAGAGAAGCTGTTACATGAACACAGTCAGAGCTCAGGCACCGACCCTGAGCTGCCCCACCTTCCCCCGCCGTGGGAGACCGAACAACAGCGTAAAGTCAGAGAAGCGTGACATTAATAAAACTGCTGGCAGAAAAGCTGTATTGATTTTAAGATGTTATATTTTGGAAGATGTAAACATGCAGTGTGTGGGTTTTCTGAACATGTGTTGTGCTCCGGCGCCCCCTGCTGGTGAGATACTGACTTGCAGGCAGCCAAAAGTGGCCTTTTGTTTTCTGCTGTTTGTTTAAAGAATAAATATCCAACCTTCAGCTTTGGGTGATTTGCTTATTAAAGGTTCTTTTCTGCTGATACATGTTGTCATATTTCGGTTTGTGAGCCCTGCAGTCAGTGGGAAACGGTGTTATTTTGATCTTCTGCGCTATTAATGGGTTGGATCCGCGTCAGACTTGCAATGTTTTCCTGTATTTTTCTTACTTTGTCCTGGTTACTGAGCTCTTGGTAGCAAAGGGTGATTAAACATTAACCTTTTCTTACGTAACCTGGTTCACTTCTCACTCCTGGTTCACTTCTCACTCCTGGTTCACTGGTGGCTCTTTAGGTCACCAGGTGTCGGTCCTCCTGTTTGGACCCACAGTTCCGGAACCTTCTTCCAAAACAGACGACTAATCGAACGAGAAACGTGTCTGTCTGAGAGGTAACGTCTAAGCAGATAAACTTGCAATCATATGGTTGTGGGTTCGAGTCCCCATGTAACCTTGGGAAAAAGGCCCTTAATGTGAACGGCAGTATAGCAGTATAAAAAAGAGAAGGTTTGTAAAGTGGTGTAAAAGTTACCGCTGGTAACTGGGCAGATGCTCCACACCTGACCACCCTGGGTGTTCGTCACATTAAGATGTTGTCTAACAGTCGCGTGTAAACATCACTCTACCGTATCGCTGAGGTGCACCTGCTGCACTCTGCCCCCCCCCAGTGAGCGCAAACACTTCTGTTTCTCCAGCCACCATGCAGCTTCTTCAGCCGCTTTCGCTTTCAGAAGGGACCCCCCCCCAGGTTCCTGGCGTGTGTGAATCGGAGTGTTTCACAGGGGGCAGCTGATGTGCACGAGCAGTGCCTGCTGTCAAACACTTGACCCCACATGGAAATGGGCAGAGAGAAGGAAACCCATGGACCCCCCGGTGCCCAGCGCTGTGCCACAGGAAGCGTGTCATTCAGCACACCCTTCAAAGGAAGTGACAGCTGCATGTAGCCCTTTATGGCCGGACCTTGGAATTACCCCACGTGACTGCGGCCGTAGAGCCACATAAAGGAGGAGGGGGGGCTTCTTCTATACGGAAAAGCAGCAGAGACGCCAGGGCAGGGTGGGACCCGCTAGCTCATGCACCATGTTTCGGTCCTGGTGGCTCCTGTCGGCGGCTCTCGTCCTGGCAGGTAAGGTGGTCCAGACTCCCTCCTTCGTGGGCCAAACCAGAGCCAGAGGGGGGAACTCGCCTCCCGTGCTTGGAAATGTGAACCCCGGTGGAGCACTTTTGCGTGACGCGCTTCCACCATGGGACTCGAGTCCGGTGTCGGGTGGGTCAGGTCCTCCTGGAAGGCGGTCGCTGTAGCCGCAATATTTTGAATGACCCCCCCTTTGACCCTCGGTCTGAGCCCTGCGTTGAACGCAGCGTCCCTCTTGGCAGCTAAGTCTCTTATCTGTGTGTTTTCTTCCCACAATGCCCTGCCAGGGAGCTCCATGGGGGTCCTGCGCGAAGGAAATGGAAGGAGCGGCCGAAACTGCACCGCCCACCCACCGGTAGGTCGATCCGACGACCTGCGGCTCGCAGCAGGGCCTCTGTGGCGTTTGTCGGAGTTGGGAAGAAGTCCTGGGAGGGGCGGTGTGTTCGTACCCTGAGCCGCGTTCTGTTGTGCGCTGCAGTACCTCCCGCCCACGGCCGTCAACACCACTGCTCAGCTCGTCGCCCTGCGGCGGGAGATGACTGCCCGTGACATCCACGCGTACATCATCCCGGGCACCGACGCTCACCTGGTAACCCCAGCCCACCTGCTCTCCTTCTGCCGCTGCGCCCTCGCCATGCGTAACCCTCCTCCCCTGCATGTTTGTGCCACAGAGCGAATACATCGCCCCCCGCGATGCGCGACGGGCCTGGATGACGGGATTCACAGGCTCCGCCGGTACGTTCCGCCTCCCTCCCCTACCCGCCACTCTGTCTGAGCCCGAGAGAAGGTCCTGAGGTCCCCCATGGTTGCCCCACCATGCTGTTGGTCTCCTCAGCTGACGTGACCTGAAGGCTGACACACCTCGTCTTCAAATCGAACCCCCTTCCGCTATGCTGAGCACAGAATGTTCTGGAATTCAGTGAGGACGAGCATCACAAGAAGTTTGGTGCTTTTCGTGCTGTTTGACATTTGGTTTTGGTGGGCGGAGTCTCAAGGGTGGCGGAGCAAACTTGTAAATCTTGCTTTGCTCCCTTCAGAGTTTCTTCAGGTTCAGGTTTCTGCTGCCGTAGAAGTTTCTGGGTTGAACGGGCACCTTGAGCACAGTGAGGGGTTTGCTTGTGTCCCCTGGACAGGCACGGCGGTGGTGACGCAGACGCGCGCCGTCCTCTGGACAGACAGCCGCTACTGGGAGCAGGCCGAGCGCCAGATGGACTGCAACTGGGAGCTGGACAGAGACTGTGAGGAGACCCCCGATGGATGGAGGTGTTTAGTCAGATGGAACATCTCCGCTCCTGACGCTGCTGACCTGCCTTTTGCTTTCACAGCCTCGATTAACAGCATCACCAAGTGGCTGATCCAGGAGGTTCTGACCGGCCAGCAGATCGGCTTCGACCCTTTCCTCTTCTCCATCGGTGAGCGAGGCCTCGCGCTGCCTCGCATCGCGCTTTCATCTTTCTCCTTTCTCGCTGTGATCCCTCACCGAGTCACCGTGTTGCCTGCAGACACGTTTCAGGCGTTTGATGCCAAGCTGGCCCCCGCCAACCGAACGCTGAAGTCCCTCGCCAACAACCTGGTGGACAAGCTGTGGGTGGATCGTCCACAGATTCGGCCCGACAACCTCACCTGCCTTCCGGACAGCGTCGTCGGTGCGTGGCGGTAACCTGCCCTGACCTTCGCCCTCGTACAAAGACAATGAGAGACCGTCACGGATGAATGATAATCGGTGCATCTAAAGAGCTTCTTTATGACACCTTATGCAAATAATACAGCTGCATTAAAGTCCGGGGGGGCTCATAGCCTGATTGTCTTTACTTATGGCTTTCCATCACGAGCTTCTTGCCTCACGTCTGGATGGCATGTAGATACTGGAGCCATAAAGCGATTTGTGCTGTCATTGGTGGCAGAGAGGTTCCTCACAGCTGTTTGCTTTTTCCACTGTCCACCCTAGAGAGAACATGGCAGCAGAAGGTGGAGGAGATCCGTCAGCAGATGAGGGACAACCCCTACAAGCCCACCGCCGTCCTGCTGTCGGCCCTGGACGAGACGGCCTGTAAGACTGCCGTGGCGGTGCCCGCGTCCACTGCTTGGTACACTGGGATTGAGGGGCGGGGCTCTGCCCGGCCCACCCGAGGCTCTTCACGGCTGACATTTTTGTCGGTGTGAAAACGGGGCCAGGGGTGGCCGATTCTCAGGGCGATGTCACCTGTCGTGTTTCAGGGCTGTTCAACCTGCGCGGAAATGACATCCCCTACAACCCCTTCTTCTACTCCTACACCCTGCTCACCCTCGACAAGATCTGGCAAGTCTGCACCCCCCCCCGCCAGGATAACACGGGTCGTCCACCAGCAGCCTCCTCTTACTCCCCGACTCCGTCTCCTCCTCCTCAGGCTGTTTGTGCACAACCAACGCGTCCCAGAGGAGCTGAGGGCACACCTGAGTGTGTCGCCCACCTGCGAGGGCCCACTGTGCGTGCAGCTGCCCGGCTATGAGGAGGTGCTCCCGCACCTGCGTGCCTACGTGGCCCAGCCGGGCGTGAGGGTGTGGATTGGCACCGAATACACCACCCAGGCACTGTACGCGATCATCACCCCTCAGGTGACCCCCCCAGCGCTGCCCGCGGCCGGAGCTCAGAAAGACCCGGGTGCTGAGGGAACACGAAAACATTGGACGCGTAAAAGGGAGAAGTTCTGCTGCTGTAATTTCGGGCGAAACGCACTTTTACATTTGGCTCGTTGTAGAACCAGAACTTCCTCACAGACGCCCAATATCCTCCTCCGCCCCCCCGCCGAGCGCAGCCCGGGCCGGTCGGCTCACGTGCTGCTTACCTGCCTTTCCCTCCAGACTCGAGGCCGGTCCGGTGGTGTTTGCAAAACGTCTGCACCTCCTATTTTTACACATTGTTCATCTCGGTGTCATTTACTGGGTGTTTAACTTGCTGACAGGTGCCAGGAAGGGGCCTGAAGTGCTGCTGCTCTTCCTTCACCTGCGCTGACCCTCCTCTCCCTCTCCACCCCCCCAGGAGAAACTGCTGACCAGCAACTACTCCCCGGTGCTCATCTCCAAAGCGGTGAAGGATGAGAAGGAGCAGACCGTGCTGAGAGATGCTCATGTAGGGAGGGGGACACGGTGGGGGGGCTTTTAAGCGTCACCACTTCTGATGCCATTTCCATAGACCCGGCATTAACACACACTTTACAGCCCCATTTTATGGACCTGTAGCTATTTCCCCGCAGCTCCCCGGGCTTGTAAACCCATAAACCAACTGAAAGACGTCTTTGTGGGCTCCGCAGAGAGGCGGTCACGGGCGACGCCTGAGCTGCCCGTGTCGCCGTAATGTCTGTGTCAGCAAACCGCTATTTACACTTAGCTGAGCCGTGGCTGAAAGCTAAGGATCGAGGTTTGGGGTGGACGGGGCCGCTAAGCTGTCACTTCCTGCAGATAAGGGACGCGGTCGCGGTCGTCCAGCTCCTACACTGGCTGGAGAAGAACGTTCCGGGAGGTCAGGAGACAGAACTCACTGCCGCCCGCTTTGTGGAGAAGTGCCGCAGGTTGGCGCCCGACACGAAAAATCGCACGCGCGCACCTGGATGCATACACACTGAAACACACTGACTCCCTGTCCCTCACCACCACCACACACACAGCAACCAGAAGTTCAACAAGGGCAGCAGTTTTGAAACCATTTCAGCCAGCGGACCCAACGCTGCCCTGGCCCACTACAGGTACCGCACCTCCTGCTCCTCCTGTCGCCTACACGGCCCCCCGGGTTGCACACACCAGCAGATCTGAGCTGCGGTTTGTGTTTCAGCCCCACCAACGAGACCTGCCGGACGCTGAGGGTGGAGGAGATGTATCTGGTCGACTCTGGCGGACAGTATCTGTGAGTGAAGCGCCTTATTGGCTGCAAAAGCAGCTTCCGGCTTTGCTGTTTGCGGCGGTTCCTCCTCTCAGTGTCGCCTCCGCCCGCAGCGACGGCACGACCGACATCACCCGCACCGTTCACTGGGGGACCCCCACGGACTTCCAGAGGGTAAGGCTTGGGGTAGAGGAAGACGGCATCGCAGGTAAGGGGCCGCGGCCCACGCGACGCGACGTAACACACGCCCTCTGTGCACAACCAGGAGGCCTACACACGCGTGCTGATGGGGAACATTGAGATCTCGAGGACCATCTTCCCAGCAGGGACCAGAGGTGAGTGTCCCATGGGCAACAGAGTAAGACTGTGCATCGTGACACCACCACCGCAGCTCCTCCACAAGGTGGCCCTCTTCCCTCACTGGTGGACGAACCCCCCGTGTCTCTCTTTCCAGGTATAAACATAGAGATGCTGGGCCGCAGGGCATTGTGGGAGCTCGGCCTGAACTACGGACACGGCACGGGGCACGGCGTGGGGAACTATTTCGGCGTCCATGAATGTAAGGCTGCTCCCTGCATCCCTGCGCTGTTTAACCCAAAAGCATCTCGGACGCCACACTTTGTCCTTCACTAGATATCATCTGTGCCGTTTGTTAAATAGATTCATTTGTTATTTAAGAATTGTGGTGTCGTTTAAGCCCGTCAATCGGGGGCTTTGGGTTCGCAACCGAAACACTGACCCTTATCCCCCCCACACACAGGGCCAGTGGGGTTCCAGTCCAACAACATCCCGTTTCAAGAGGGCATGTTCACCTCCATTGGTAAGATGAACTGTGGGGGCAAATCTGCTTTCTCTGTGTTTTCGGCCTGAAACGCTTTGATAACTAAATATCTTATCAACACGCAACTTTCAAGGGCCGAAATCAGGCCAAAAATGAAGGGCAACCGTCCCGTGTTTGTATGATATTTAGTGCTGCGCAATAAATTTTGGAAAATTTCAATGCTTTTTAAGTCACCCTGCATGTTTTCTCTGTCACCCGGTTAAAAGGGTTCATCTCTTAGCTGACTTTTCATCCACGGTGACTTTATTTAACCTATTTATGCAGCCGGTATTTTTAGCGCGGGAATCCAAGGTAAGGACTTTGCTCAAGGGCACCACAGCAGCATTGGGGGCCAGTCTGTCCTCCGCCAGCCGCCTTCGGCGACGCCGCCTCCGCGTTTTCCGCACCTTGCCGCTAGTGGCCAACTTTCGATCCTATTCTGCGTGACTTGGGTGTTTTCACTCGGACGGATTTTGCTGAAATGTCTTGCAGAGCCAGGATATTACAAGGAGAATGACTTTGGGATTAGGATCGAAGATGTCGCGGTTGTGGTTCCTGCCAAGACAAAGGTACGGCCCACCTTGGAAAAGCTGTTCTGAGGAAAAGTGACTTTTAAAAAATTGAGTTTTCAAACTGAGCCCTTAAGGACCAGTTGCATAGATACAAAACCTATATTAGGTCTTAAACTAGCCGTTAAAAGCGGAAGAAGGACACTACGCTGTGACCTTTGACCCAGGGTTAGTGGTGCAACCCACACACGTCTTCAGCTGCCCCTGCGGTGGCGGACAGCAGCTCTCCACACCGACCATCCGGAAGACACACTTCCAGAGAGATGTTAGCAGTGAGAGAAATGGAGTGATAAAGAGTCAAGCTGTTGTCAGGCTGGGTTTCACTGCAGCCATGCCTGTGTGCGTGTGTGTGTGTGTGTGTGTGTGTGTGTGTGTGTGTGTTGTCTTTCCAGTTTGGTCACGGTTACCTGACCTTTGACACGGTGACACTGGTGCCTTATGACCGGAAGCTGATCAAAACGTCGCTTCTGAGCCCCGAACAGGTAAAAAAACAAAGCAGCAAGGAGCACTTTGCATCACTTCTCTACCCCCCACCTACTTCCAGACTTCTGATGAGCCCTGGTGTGTCTGTGTGTGTGTGTGTGTGTGTGTGTGTGTGTGTGTGTGTGTGTGTGTGTGTGTGCGCACCCGCGTGAAACCACAAGTTGCATAACTAAATAATAGTGCATGTTGCAGAATTACTGGAAGCTCTTGAAAGCGGCTGCTGCTGACGCTTCTGCATAAGCAGCAGGTTGTCCAGACGCAGTTTCCGCTCCCATCGTCATGGCAACCGTTTGCGCAGCTTGCGTTTTACTTGGCTGCTTCACACTTGACTAGAACAGAGCGGCTCTGTTGTCGTGTGTGTGTGTGTGTGTGTGTGTGTGTGTGTGTGTGTGTTCCACAAACCAGAGGTGTGCGGAATATATACATCTAAGTGATCCGTGTGTTGCGAGAGGCCACTGCGGCGAGGAGGGCCTTCTTGACCTCTGGTAACAGAGCGGTGACCCCCCCCACCCACCTGCAGCTGCTGTACCTGGACGCCTATTACCTGAAGATCCGCAGCATCCTGGGACCCGAGCTGAAGACGCAGAAGCTCCACGACGAGTGCGACTGGCTCATGAGGAACACGGAGCCCTTCCTGTCGGGCGCCACAGCTGCCGGGCCCAACCCCACGGCGACAACGCTGGTGGTGATGGTGGGACTCCTGCTGGCTCTCTGAACTGGACCAGGCCCAAACACACCCTCACACACACTCTCAGGTGGCCACACTGGGCCGTGGAAGGTCTCCCACTCCAGTATTTTCCAGTCCTGTTCCTCCCTGTTAATCCTTTTTGTTAATTCGAATATTTCATTTGTTCCTGGAACTGGTGTGTTTGTGCAGCAAAAGTCTCCCTACGTCCTAAAGGGAGGAAAACTACTGTCATTAATTTAGCGTCTGCAGCTCTTTCCCGCGTTTCCACCCAAGTTTCTTTACGGCTATTAAAAGTGTAGCTGATTCGGCATCTACGTACTGTGCAGCGTTTCGTATTCACAGCCTCTGCTTGGGGAAAAATAAAGTTATTCTTTCGTGAACTTTGCGCACCTCTCAAATTATTCTTATAAGGAGAACTCGGCAGAGGTGGCACGTGATGCGAGAGGGGGATGTAAATGAGGAGGTCCTTGTTGTCGAGCGTGAGGTCAAATCAGTGTCTCCGGAACGGTGGTGGCCGGGCGACTGTGACAGGAAACCGCAAACGGGCCGCCGGGCGACTGCACCTTGTTCGCCTGCAGCGAGAAGCCGCCGGGCTGCCGAGGAAGCTGATGTTCTGTCCCGCGTCCCCGCCAGACTGGGTCAGCCCTTGAGGTCGGCCTCCGCCACACGTGCAGCGCTTCCGCCGGCGGAACGGCTGTTGCCAGGCAACCCATCTGCGCTCGCGCGCTTTCCTGTTGCGCCGGCGTCTCTGCAGGCTTCCGTTTTCTTCTCATTTCTGAACAAAGGCGTCGGACCGAAGCATGTCTCCGTGGAGCAGGCGCAGCTCTGACCCAGAGCCGGGACCGGGACCGGGCCGCCGTGCTGAGCAGGTGTTTTGGTCGCACACGGGTTTCTGTGCAGCCCGGTTGCCGTGAGGCCCCACAAGCACATCGCAGGAGGGAGGCCTGGATGTGGTACAGCAGCTCAAAAATGGACCAACAGGGGCTGCTGGTCGCCGTGGCTGTCGGCAGGAATCCAATTTGATGGTGAAACCTGCGCTGAAACACCCCCCCCCCATGTTTATTTATCCTCCAAAGCAACTTACTTAAGTTTCACCCATTTAAACAGCAGGTTAATTCTGACTAGAGCAGGTTCAGGTCAGATGTGAGCTCAGGGGCACTATTGCAGATGGCAGGGTTCAGATCAGCACCCTTCGAGTCCAAGATGGCAGCCGGAAATATTATGCCCCCCCCCCGTTGCTCGCGATCGCATCTGAACGGTCATAACGTGACACACCCCAGTGGTTTGAACTCGGAAACAGCACTTTCAGAGGACACGGAGCTTCTGCTTTACGGTCAAGGGCTGGTATGGACACTGACCACAGCCGGCTTGTAGCCGTGAGCCTCCTGGCGCTTTGACTCTGTGGGAGTCAAGCTTCTGACCAGCAGCTGCACTTATAGTGGTCTTATGGGTGAAAGGTTGCTGGTTTACACCCCAGAGGTGTATAAACAGATTTGGATAAAATTAGTTCTTGAAAAGTTACAGATATTATGACAATTTGGACTTTTGGGAGAGAAGTACTAGACAAACCCCTGGCTGTGCTCAGCTGTCAATCATGCAGGTGCACATATAAACACCCGCCCCCGCAAATCCACCAGCGCCCGACCTCCACCTCCATGCTGGCGGTCACCGGATCCTGGTCAGGGGGCTCGGCAGCCTGGCTCAGCAGCAGGTCCACGCCCTCCGGCGCCCTGCAAGCATCTTCCAAAATCCACAACTAGTCTGACATTTTTAACTCCTAAAAATACATCAAAAACTGAAATCTTTGTCTTAGCGTTGTAGATTTTTTTATCTTCAGGGGTTGTTGTTTGCGGCTACGAAGGATGTAGATTTCTCACAAATCCAGGCCAGATCTGTCACAGTGGACAGATGGGAAGCCCCCGTTCTGTTCTTTGCCTGGAAAGGCTTGTAAAGAGATTTAAATTTTAATCATCTGGCAATAACATAAATAATGAAACAGCGGAACACAGCACAGATTAAACAGACCCCCCTCAGTGTTTCCTGGGCTCTTACTCCAGAGCCAGACGCTTGGCGCGCGGCTCAGACTGGCTCACGCCCCTGTTTGGCACATGCAAGGTAAGAAGAACCTGAAGGCCCCCGGGGGTTTCATGGTTAAAACACCTAAAATAACCCAGAGCCAGCAGGAAACAGCGAACGACACCTGGCAGACGACAGCAGCACAGGAAGCGAAGATAGAATCATCTGCACATCCGCACAACTTTCAGCAAACAGCTATCCCTGCTCCTGCACGTGCCGTGGCATCTCCGCATCGTCCGTGGCGCCAGTCGTCGCTTTTGCACTGGAGTTTTTTCCAGCTCGAGAACAAGGGCCACTGTGAGGTTTGGAAGTGACTGCGCAGCTGATGAAATCAGCCAGGCGTCAGCCGTCATCTTTCCGTGGAAAGAAACCGCACGCACATCCCCTAACTTGCCGAGACTGAAAAAGCACCTGCTTGCTGGTACACAGCTCCACAAAGGCGTCTTTATCACAGATCAGAAATAACCCCACCGCTGATTTCTTTCTATTACAGTGAATTTGTGAGCAGGATTTATTACTGAGACCAGAACTTGTCATTGTGGGGAATATCGCTCAAGAATAACTGAAACTGCTGCTCCCTCATTTTGCCCAGGAGAACCCAGGTTAGAACCCCTGTTCAGGTGGAGATTCATGGTTGGAGCAGGAAATTTTATGCTCTTTCTGACCTCAACCCCCAGCATTTACCTGGGGGAGAGAGCGGTTCTGACAAGCCGGTGGCTGGCTAAACTATTGGTTATGAGAATAACCAGTTAACCTGAAACACAAGTCTGAACTGTGGGAGAAAACCCAAGCAAATACGGGGAGAATGTTGCAAGCTCCTGAGCTGGATTCAAAGCCACGTTTGATCAGCCCAGGTGCTGGGAGACAGTAGTGATACTCACTGCACCACAGACTTTGCCACAGCAGCTTCTCCAAGTGCAGCTGCAAATATTCCTGAAGGGCTTGTATGCGCAGAATGCCAGAATGCAGTATGCCATTGTACCTGGATATCAGCAGCATGGCTGCAATTAGGGGTGAGAGATTAAAATGGGGTCTGTGTTGGGCACACTGTGTCTGACAGAACCCCAGCAGGGCTGAGCTGATACAGTCAGTGCTGGGCTGATACAGTCAGTGCTGAGCTGATACAGTCAGTGCTGAGCTGATGCGGTCAGTGCTGGGCTGATACAGTCAGCGTTGAGCTCATACACTCAGTGTTGGGTTGGTACCGTCAGTGCTGGGCTGATACAGTCAGTGCTGAGCTGATACAGTCAGTGCTGAGCTCATACACTCAGTGTTGGGTTGGTACAGTCAGTGCTGAGCTCATACAGTCAGTGCTGGGCTGATACAGTCAGTGCTGAGCTGATGCGGTCAGTGCTGGGCTGATACAGTCAGTGCTGAGCTGATACGGTCAGTGCTGAGCTCATACACTCAGTGTTGGGTTGGTACAGTCAGTGCTGAGCTCATACACTCAGTGTTGGGTTGGTACAGTCAGTGCTGAGCTGATACAGTCAGTGCTGAGCTGATGCAGTCAGTGCTGGGCTGATACAGTCAGCGCTGAGCTCATACACTCAGTGTTGGGTTGGTACCGTCAGTGCTGGGCTGATACAGTCAATGTTGGGTTGGTACAGTCAGTGCTGGGCTGATACAGTCAGTGTTGGGCTGATACAGTCAGTGCTGAGCTCATACACTCAGTGTTGGGTTGGTACAGTCAGTGCTGAGCTGATACAGTCAGTGTTGGGCTGATATAGTCAGTGTTGGGCTGATACAGTCAGTGTTGGGCTGATACAGTCAGTGCTGAGCTGATACAGTCAGTGTTGGGCTGATACAGTCAGTGCTGAGCTGATGCAGTCAGTGCTGAGCTGATGCGGTCAGTGCTGGGCTGATACGGTCAGTGCTGAGCTCATACACTCAGTGTTGGGTTGGTACAGTCAGTGTTGGGTTGGTACAGTCAGTGCTGAGCTGATACAGTCAGTGTTGGGCTGATACAGTCAGTGCTGAGCTCATACACTCAGTGTTGGGTTGGTACAGTCAGTGCTGAGCTGATACAGTCAGTGTTGGGCTGATATAGTCAGTGTTGGGCTGATACAGTCAGTGTTGGGCTGATACAGTCAGTGCTGAGCTGATACAGTCAGTGTTGGGCTGATACAGTCAGTGCTGAGCTGATGCAGTCAGTGCTGAGCTGATGCGGTCAGTGCTGGGCTGATACGGTCAGTGCTGAGCTCATACACTCAGTGTTGGGTTGGTACAGTCAGTGTTGGGTTGGTACAGTC